>CP136062.1:9948461-10198929 GCA_032622095.1 Siphonodentalium dalli
CCTCAGCAGGAAGAATTTGTAATTACTGAGCTGGTATTTCTTTCCTGCTGAGTGATGTGAGTTGATCGCTCTTGCGATTCGGCGACGCTCCTCGTCAATGATTTCCCGCTCTGTTTTGTTGGGCAACGCCGGGCTCTCCTCGTACCTCGGCGTCGCAGGGGCGGGGGTGGTGCTTTCCGCCCCTGGTGGAGTCTGGCTTGGTGGAGTAGCCATCTCCACGTCGAAGACAGCGGCAGGAACCTCCGGGATGACGTCGGTGTTCCTGGTTCCGCTGTCCTCGCCGACGGCAGGGACATCCGGGGTGACATCGGCATCCCTGCTCCGTCTGGTGGTGGTAATATCATCTTCTGCCGGCTGATGTTGCTGCTGGGTGGCCAAGTGGGGAAGAACTGGGCGTCTCTCAGTTCCTCCTCTTCTCCACTTGGCCCTCCTCTCGGCATCCCTACGGCGCTGTGAAGGGGTCTTCGCCTTCCTCTTCCTCCCGGTCTGTGTCCTTTGGCTAGCCCCTATCGAGTCCCGGCCGGTGGAGGGTTCCACTGGGGTAACTCGATAGTCCAAAGTCACCTGCAGTCGGCCCGCGTTAGAGTGCAAAGTCCATCCAACACAATGAGCCGACTGCAGGTCGCTCAGCACGAGACAGACTTGGCGGGGGATTAAATCCATTCCGCCAAGTCCGATAGAAATAGTCACGGAACGCTCACGGCTTAACGCGTCGAGCATAAAATGCGACCATCCCGCGAAGCGCTCCAGAAGCGAATGAATACCAATGATGATAATATATTTGATGTTTCACTTGTTCAAAAAAGATTTGGTATAACCAAAATGGCAAGAGAGATTTATTTTAAAGGGAATTGCTGCTCTTGAAAATATTGCTATAAAAACATGATATGCAAGTGAAAAGATGTTGAGCATCCTTAGGATTAAGATGAATTTGTTGATTAATTAAGTCTATAATCTCAGGATTAATCAAGCAGATAGTAACAATGCTCTATAATGGAATTGTTTTTATTGCAATTGACCAAAAACTCATCTTAGACATTGTTTGGTTCAACACATAATCAGCTTTATATTTATTATTGTTAGTAGGAAATTAATCCCAACTAGCAGCTGATAACTTCTGATGGGTTTCACAGTTTAACATAGATGAACTGTAATTATCATTAATCCCCCCCCTGCCACAGAAAATATACATGCTTCAATGTCAACAATGATAGTTATTCATAGTGAATGATAAAATGTAGATGTTAAGGTATGGAAAATCCAGGCGGGAAGATAAACTAGGTAAATTCCAATGAAAATTCTCCGAACTATAATTATTGTCTCTTTTACAGAAAAGTCATGCTTCCTTGTCACCTATGATAGTTTTTCTTAGTCACATAGTGATAGTGAACGATAAAATGAGACTAACTCGCCAATAGATGTTAAAGTATGGAAAATTCAGGCGGGGGGGGGGGGGGGAGATAAACTGGGTGATTTTCAATAAAAAAAAATCTGAACAATAATGTCTCTGCCGAAGAAAAGACATGCTTCCTTGCCACCAATGATAGTTTTTCTAAGTCACATAGTCATAGTGAATGATAAAATGAGACTATCTCGCCAATAGATGTTAAGGTATGGAAAATTCAGGCGGGTGGAAGATAAACTGGGTGATTTTCAATAAAAAAAAATCTGAACAATAATGTCTCTGCCGAAGAAAAGACATGCTTCCTTGCCACCAATGATAGTTTTTCTAAGTCACATAGTCATAGTGAATGATAAAATGAGACTATCTCGCCAATAGATGTTAAGGTATGGAAAATCCAGGCGGGGGGGGGGGGGGGGGGGGATAAACTAGGTAAATTCCAATGAAAATTCTCCGAACTATAATTATTGTCTCTTTTACAGTAAAATCATGCTTCCTTGTCACCTATGATAGTTTTTCTTAGTCACATAGTGATAGTGAACGATAAAATGAGACTAACTCGCCAATAGATGTTAAGGTAAAAATAATTCAGGCGGGGGGGGGGGGGGGGGGGGGGGGGGGGGGGGGGGGGGAAGATCAACTGGGTGATTTTCAATGAAAACAAATCTGAACAATAATGTCTCTGCCGAAGAAAAGACATGCTTCCTTGCCACCAATGATAGTTTTTCTAAGTCACATAGTCATAGTGAATGATAAAATGAGACTATCTCGCCAATAGATGTTAAGGTATGGAAAATCCAGGCAGGGGGGGAAGTTAAACTAGGTAAATTTCAATGAAAATTCTCCGAACTATAATTATTGTCTCTTTTTACAGAAAAATCATGCTTCCTTGTCACCTATGATAGTTTTTCTTAGTCACATAGTGATAGTGAACGATAAAATGAGACTAACTCGCCAATAGATGTTAAAGTATGGGAAAATTCAGGCGGGGGGGGGGGGGGGATAAACTGGGTGATTTTCAATAAAAAAAATATCTGAACAATAATGTCTCTGCCGAAGAAAAGACATGCTTCCTTGCCACCAATGATAGTTTTTCTAAGTCACATAGTCATAGCGAATGATAAAATGAGACTATCACGCCAATAGATGTTAAGGTATGAAAAATCCAGGCGGGGGGGAAGATGCGCAGGGGGGGGAAGATGTCGTAGCACACCGGTACTTCTGTTGCGGGGGTCATTTTAGCCAGACAAGGGAGACAAGCAGAACTCTCCTGGCTTGATTATATATTAGCGTGGGGGGACGGAACCGGGCCACGTGGGGCGATCCGATACATTGCATGTCAAAAGGTTCAGTACTTTATAGGATTTTTAGGAAACATTTTGACTCTATTTACATGTAGCTGTTATGGTTCTGCCCAGCTTGTGGTATATATTCTGGGTCAACTGAAATCATTTGGATTTGTTAACAATACGAAGATTATAATAGTAGTATGGCGTTGATCCATGCTACGAACCCGACGGGCATGAATGCGACAATTAGAGTGGACTAGCCGATCATGATTATGCCTGAATCTTGCTTCATCATTACTTGCGCCAGTCCATTCTGGACGCAAGTAATGTTTTCGGCTCGGATGTCTGTTTATCCTTCCTTCCTTCGTGAATATGTTACGTCATACCGGGAAGTACATACTGTAAAAAATGAACACACGCTAATATGAAATGGTTGCATCAATTGTAATTTAAATCCACATATATACTTAATTTGCATTGTTATCTGGTTTTATTAGCTCACCTGAGACAAAGTCTCCGGTGGAGCTATAGTCATCACTCCTCGTCCGTCGTCCGTCCGTCTGTCTGTTCGTCCGTCAAACTTTTTTAAAAACATCTTCTCCTCTGAAACCATCATACCGTATTGGTTCATATTTGGTGTGGATGTTCCCTAGGTGACTCTCATTCAGATTTGTTCAAATGAGGTCACCCGGTCAATTAGTTGAGAAACCAGGGCCATAACTCATTTTAATTCTTACAATGACTTCTTCTAAAAAAATATTTGGCCGATTTAGCTTATATTTGGTACATAGATACCTTGGGTGACTGGGGTTCAGATTTGTTCAAATTGGGTCACTGGGTCAAATAGGGGCAGAGCCAGGGACATAACTTTAAAAAAAAATAATTTAATTTTTGCATTTTGACCTTTAATTTTTGTTTAGGACACATCACAGCCTCATATTTCTTACCTAGATTTTTCTTAGCATGTTCTTCATCTGTATGGATTTTGGTATTGTTTATTTAACTCCTTCCACTCTTGTTTTGATATAGAATTCATCCAAGACAGGATTACTCAAACATTTTTCATCTGATCAACACCCAATTTGGTATATGAATATGGGTTTGATCCGATATATTTTAACAGAGTTATGGCCCTTTATAATTCAGACCTCTTTGCTATGCACTATTAATTTTTAAGAGAACACTGAAGCCTGTATTATTGAAAAAGCCAATTTATCATAGTGTGGTCACCCAATACTCTTGCTTCAGACTGCTTGCTTCAGACCAGTTTACCATCTGTCATTACACGACATGACATTAGCTAAACAACTATTCTACCAGAGTCTACAATGAATAGTCCATTGTTCATTTCTCCAAGCCTGGACATAGTGTGTCTGACATTTGCAGAATGAAGTCCCCAGATGGTGAATTTAGTGTTGCTACCCCATACAGCAGGCTAGCATAACCAAATACACCCTCAATTACCTTATTCTGCTTAGGCCTCATCTTCTGGGACAATTTTTTTTAAACATGTTTTAAAATTTGAAAAAAAGTCACACCATTATATATAACATCTGCAGAGTTATGAAACTTTACTCTTTAATGAAATTATGGAAACATTCCACCCTCCCCCCACCCACCCCCTCCCACATGGCCCAGGCCCAACCCTGCCATCAACCAACATCCCTTCCAAGCCATATCACCTCTCAATTTAATACCTCTTCTCACCACAGAGGCATATATATCTGTAAAGGTTCAGGTCATTAATTATATAAACTGGCCAGATGACATGTATTATTCTAATCTAAACATATCTGTAGCAATTTAACAACAAACTGGTGCTTCCATTCAATGTTAGGTGATGACTGACATTCAATGATACTGTGAATGGCTTTGATTTCTTCAAGTCTGGAAATAGTGTGTCTGACATTTACATAGTGAGGTCCCCAGATGGTGAATTTAGTGTTGCTACCCCATACAGCATGCTAGCATCACCAAATACACCCGCCAGGGACCTAATTCTGCTTAGTCCTCATCTTCTGGGAAGTATCCTAAGTATCAAATTGACAGTTTGATTTAGTCACTTTTTCCACCTGTTCAGTTTCAATGTCCCCCTAATTTACAGAAGATAAAATGCATAATTGAGGTGCTCAATGGGTGTGTATCACCAACTTCAACTGTAGGACTTCATTGATTTAGTCACTTTTTTCCACCTGTTCAGTTTCAATGTCCCCCTAATTTGCAGAAGATAAAATGCATAATTGAGGTGCTCAATGGGTGTGTATCACCAACTTCAACTGTAGGACTTCAATCTGTTCCTTGGTTTTATTGGCCATTGAGGCCTAATCAGATTGAGGATGAATTTGGTGATGCTAGCCTGCCTTACAGAATATTGTCATTAAATCCACATTTTTGGGACCTAATTCTGCAAATGTCAGACATACTAAATTCAGGTTTGGCCATTTCATATTATTGTTTTAATCACCACTTATCCAGATGAAATCATACGACTAATATTCAAAGAAAAATGGGGGGGTATATATTGGATTAAATTTGTCTTCTATCTGGCATTTGCAGAATGAGGTCCCCAGAGGGTGAATTTAGTTATGCTACCCTGCACAGCAGTCTAGCATCACCAAATACACTAGCCAGGGTCCTCATTCTGCTTAGGCCTCATCTTCTGGGAAGTATATAGGCACTTAAATTGACATTTTTACTTACTTTAGCCCTTCTGTTTAGTTTCTATATCCCCTAATTTGTGAATATAAAATGCATAATTGAGGTGCCCAATGGGTGCACATCACCAACTTTAACTGGAGAACTTCAATCTAATGCTATGTCTCCCATAGCAGTTGAGGCCTACACAGAATGAGGTCCCCAGAGGGTGAATTTGGTGATGCTAGCCCGCATTGCAGGATTGTGTCATTAAATTCACCCTTTGGGGACCTCATTCTGCAAATGTCAGACAATTTGTTCAGGCTTGTCTGTTCGAATATTATGTTCTTAACCACCAGTATCCAGTTGAACTCATTATACCCTGATTTTGCAAAGAAAACTTGGGGGGGGGGGGTATATTGGATTGAATTTGTCAGTCTCTATGTCAGACTGTTCTCCCATCCATCCATCTGTCATTATGTCTCTATCCGTCCATCAATTGTTTTCTTCTCCAGATACATATTAAAGACCAAATGGGTTTATATATTTAGGTGTGGATGTCCCCCAGGTGACTCACATTCAGATTTGTTCAAATGAGTTCATCAAGTCAAATAGGTGAGAAGTCAGGGCCATAACTCTTTCCTTCCATAGTAATTCTTAAAACAATTTCTTCTCAAGAACCATCTGGACTATTTAGATTATGTTTGGTATGGATGGTCCTTCGGTGACTGGGGTTTAGATTTGTTCAGATTTGGGGTCATTTTAGGAAAATCAGTTCAGTTCAACTCTTAAAATCTAATGTCTGAAATTACCAAATGAATGGATCTCATAGATGGGGATTCATGTTTGTTCAAATAGGGGCGGAGATATAAGAGATTTAATTACCAACCAGCCACCCTACCCGTGCTCCGGTGGAGCTATAGTCATCACTCCTCGTCCGTCCATCGTCTGTCCGTCCATCCGTCCGACAACAATTATTTGAACATCTTCTCCTCTGGAACCATAAGACCAAATGGGTTCATATTTGGTGTGGATGTTCCCTAGGTGATTCTCATTCAGATTTGTTCAAATGAGTTCACTTGAAATAGTTGCGAAGCCAGGGCCATAACTCTTTCCCTCCATAGTATTCTTAAAGTGACTTCTTCTCAAATACCATCAGGCTATATGGGTTCATATTTGGTATGAAGGATCCTTGGGTGACTGGGGTTCAGATTTGTTCAAATCAGGTCACTGGGTCAAATGTGGGCGGGGCCAGGGACATAACTCCAATTTTTTGTTTTAGATTTAACTCTTTAGATATCTACTTCTTTTAAAGTGATTATGAAAAGTTCTGACTGTTGTGGTCTCCAGAGTCCCAGTCTTATCAGTCTTTGCAGTCTGGTGAGCGACCCCACAGTCATTGACTGTCTTGTTTTGGTAAGAAATCGTTCATAAATGAACAATATTGAATTATTTCTTTCTGGAAACGGATCAAGACGCCATGACGTAACGACGCACATCATGACGTCACAAGCTACATGGGCGCGCAAAACACCAGGCATGATTGCATCGATGTCCAGACAGCTGAGACTCGTATTACACGGACAGGCTAAACCATTCCATCTGCCAACAACTTCGTATTTTATTATTATAAATATATATACTGCATGTAAAACAAACGTGGGCAACAGTACATGTCCATTAGAAGCCTATTTTATGTAACTTGAAACTCAAGGAAATGAGTTGAGATCAAGTCTAAAAGATGCGTGCGGAATCGTTTTTTCGCAGTGACTGTGAGGTGCGAACATATTTCTGGAAAGTTCAAAACATTTTTGAAAGATCCTGGTGCATATAAATCATGTCCGGCCAAACAGTCGAGCGCGTGGTTCAATTGAAAAACAATTGCACTGAAAATGTGAATGGGGAAACATGGATTATTAAAATGGCTTATTAATTAACTGGGAAAACAAGCTTTCTCATTCTCAACGCAATAGACATTTTGAAATGTTCCCGAAGTCTGTAGATCAGTCGCTAAGGGCATGTTCACATTGACACATTGTTAATCAAAGACTAATCAATGATCGCGTTTCTTTTATTTAATTGTGTCGGTATTTTATAATTTACTTTGATGGTTTTTGCCACTGGCATACACACTTGATATCATTCTAATCAAACTAGTAAGTTAACCCAATTGGTATAATATATCATCATCGGCAATCAATAGTCTTCACACCCTTCATATGAACGATGTCTACATTGTTATATTAATATTCAAACAACTCGTACGTATTACTAAGGCTATCATTAGTGTAATAGATCAACTTGAGATAACAGAGATATTATGTCCGTACATACAACTATTTCAGCGATGGGTGAACAGAGATTTTATATCTAGATTTTTGTTATCGATCTCTCAAACGAGGGGCCAGCACCCGTGGTTCAAACTGGTGTTGGCAAGACACCACACAACATGCCAAATGTGTGATGGGCGCAAGTATAGGCAGCTCCAGTGAGTGCATTCTAGTTGGTTATGGATTCGTTCTTATGCACGTGCATCTTGGTGCTGACCATTCCCGCTCTGCGTCCAGGTGATAACATTATTTACACTCAAACGGGCAATAGGTAAAAGGACATACTTTAGGGACAACTCATATCGCCATGCCTAGTGTTCTTATCATGTAACCATAAACATGTATCTCGTGCATTATAGATGGGCTATATATTGAGCCCAAGTTGCATAGGGTTATAAGGACATGGTATTCCAGAATTGGTATGAGTTATTGTGCCAAGTAGTTGCCTGATACCGGTAGTTTGCACGAAAAACGTGTTACTTCAGAAGTCTGCATTTGGTGTTATTGTCTTCGTTTTACAACAGAAGAAAAATTATCGCAATTCATCGACTTGAATACATGTCGACTTGTCACATAAAGCACATACAAATTCTTGGCAGGATGAAAGTGGGTCATCATTGATATTAGTAGATTGTTGAAGTTGTTGCATAGTATGATACATTGCACTTCTTTTTCATAATAAGTCATTATGCTACCTTTTTCCTGCAGCCCGAGAATACAAGCCTGGTATCCATGCAAGGCTTCACATATTCTGTGTCCATGACACAGTTCCAGACAATGCCACATATTTATCAGGTGGTGATAACAAAGACTCCTTGACATGCTTCTATTTTTTCGTGAATGGTCGAGTGCAGAATCTATATGCTGTTTCAAAACACTGAATTATGTTCGCCATTGGGTCGAATGTCACGTGATACGGTCCGTGAATGGCGACGTTCGCTTAGAGATAGTTCCTAATCTCTTGCTAGTAATTGTTACCATGAGGAAGCGGAAACAGGTAGGCTGTTACATGCAGACAATACAGCACGCTTCGGTCGGAAGCAAGTTATTGTTTTTTTATTCCCCTGACGTACATGTCGAAGTACTAGAATTTTATGTTTCTCGATGAATAAGAGCTAGGATAATTCTTCATACTGAAAACAAAAATAGGTCACGTGTCATTTCCGTGAACGACATATCGGACAGTATTGTCCAAGAGATGTGTGAAACCTTGCCTCTAATTCACGCGTTGACTGGCTGCGACATTCACAAACACCTATAAAATGAAGCCGTTTGACTTAATTGTTAAAATCAGTAAAATGTGATGCGAATTTTGTACCAATTTGTGCAATCTATTAATGTTGACGATGACACTATATATCCTACCAAGTTTGCATGTGGGTTATATTATAGTGAGCCATAATGTCGTCAATTCGACAAATTAACAAACACGTTCTTATGTTGTATAACCGAACACTGGAACACATCTTCTACCGCCAGCAGCCACAGACTCCGTAAGAAATTATATTAGCACATCTTCGTGCGAACTATATCAGTGATTGGCACATCACACTAACTCCCCAGCCTGGTGTACCATTTCATGACAACCATGGCTGGTCGCTCTTTGATTGAGTCCTACAAACAAGGTCGGATTATACTTCCTCCCGATCTACTGTGACTACTGAGCCGTGGCTGTAAAGATTCATATCAATCTAACAAATGAGCTTGTTTCACCGCAGACTAACCATGTAACGATGTATGTGAGAATGTCTACAATAACTGAAATAGTGTAAATTTTGACGACTCATATGATGAGCAGAGTGAGATAACTCAACTTATAGAATAGGAAGTAGTAGCATGCCTTGAAAACTGTTTGGCAACACAATATTATATACTGCAAAAGTTATTTCTTTATTGACAAAAAAAATCCTCTGTAAACAACTAATTTCGTTATTATAAAATATTTCACCTGAACACATGTTTACATCAGAGATAGGCAACTTGAAATTGGAGGCCGGTAATTTTAACATACAATTTCAATTTCTTCAGAAAAATTCTATAATTTGATACTACTTATCTAAATTGACCCAAAAGGCACATGTTAGTGATGATTGTTTTAATATTTCTATACATTGACTTTTATCAAGTATTCCCCCAATAAATGAGTATCTATAGTCCTTAAGACAATCAATTATTCATTAGGTTAAATTAAATGAAACAATAGTATGGTTCTTCGGTTTGTTTATGGTTACCAGTGAACTAATTACCATGATTAACAATTCCCTTGTCCACAGATAACGAACTCAGTCACGTTTGTGGCGGGAAGTGTGAGAAACTTCGATTTTGTTGGCCGTTTTGGATACCATCCTAAACTTATTGTCAAATATGAAGCATATTGTAATGCCATATCTATTGTCAGTTGTGATCACTGTCCCGACATGCGCGGCACAAATAAGAAAATACTGTTCTGTATAACCTTAGTCTCACACATAAGCCTTTGTAGCCATATGTGTTCAGTTGAAATATATATATATATAATCTTTCCATAAAAATTATAGTAAAAATTGAAAAATATACAAAATAGTTGCCAGAAAGGTCATCGCATGAGGTTTTATGAACTTACTAATTCTAGACCAGTGTTATCGCGAGGTTATACCATAGCCTATCAAAATTTAATCACAATGTTGCAAGTTTTACATAAATTAGTAAAATTTCTCATTTTTTTCTTCAAATTTTAATCTTAGATCACGTTCAGACACTGTTATTTATAATTCCCTTCATCACTCTCTATACTGTTTCAGTTTATGCTTCCAAAACCAACTTGACATGCAGCATTCTAAGTGTAAACTACATAATTCGTTTTTTTGCAAAAGTTATATTTTAGGGGGTGGGGTTAAGTTTACGCTCATATCACATTTTCACAGCAATACTCTTGGCATTCCATTACTAAAATGGTTTTGGTATGTTTTTGGGGCAAATTTTTAGCCATGTTGCGGATCAATAGCCCATGCTGTTCACAAGTTATAGCCATTTAAAAGTGACAATGTTTTTAAAAATCCAAGTAATTTTTTGCGATTTCAAAATATTTATCGCATTTTTTTCTAACTAGCTCACTAGCTCATAAATTGGTCTAGTTTTGTATCTCGTGTCATTTTATGATCATTTCTTATTTATATAAACGTTATATTGTGCAGTTTATAACTGCAATATTTTGATTATGCTCTGACACTTGTACTCGAGAAAATTCTCATTTTATTTTAGCGGTAAGAGTTGTATTCCCTGAAAAATATATTTTGGGACACTTTCTGAAACGAGCAACAAACAAAATCTGATGCGCCATATGATTACCTTTAATTTGATATATAGAAACCTTTGTTGGAGGGGGGTGCAGCCAATTTGAAAAATATCCTGATTTGCCCACGGACTAATTGGCAACAATATTAATTGATATATATACATAGTAATTAACACACATCAACAAATTCAAATAATGACATGAATATTTATTTAAAACATGGAAGAATCAGTCAATCTATACATTTTACATGATAAAACATCTGATTATTTATTGATTAAAAACAAGATAAAACATGGAAGAATCAATACATTATTTATTTATTTATTTATTAAAATTAAAAACATGGCGTATACGTTCACGTTGGTCTTCTTTTCTTCTTCTTTCTTCTGTTGGTCTTCTTTAGTTCTTTGATTGGCCGTTCTTGTAAATGTTGTTGACATTCTTCAGAAATTCTGTTGTTTTGTTGGTACCGTCTTTGTATGTCTGTGTCTATTTTCGCGTATTTGACTTGATGTCGGTCTCAAGGTCCCACCGCTACTTCGATGTGTGCAGCTTCTTTTTGGAGCACTTGAATGAGAGGGTAAAAGGACAATCTGCTCCCCTTCATGTTTAGCCATCTGTGCCAAGCTGTGAAGAAGAAGAAATTTCATTAAATTTGTTTGTACTTTTGTAGTTCAATTAAAATATCGATCAAATTCAAATATTGTGAAGAAGAAGAATACCGTACTTTTGTTATTCAATTAAAATATTTATTTCAATTTCGCCTTTGTGTATGTATAAAATTTGTTATTGTGATAGGCATGAACAAGCATGTTGTGATGGCACGAACAAGCCTCACTTAAACAAACAACTCACCAACCGAGTGATTCTCAACTCAGATCAATCACCGTTTTATCTTGTTCAAACAAACATGCCAGAAGCCGATCTGAGTGTAAAAAGGTAGATACATGTACCAATCTATATAGAAACATATATATACAACTTTATTATCAACTTTCTCACAGACAAATCACAGGTAAGAATATTAAATCAAATCATAAGATCAAGATATATAATATAAACTAGAGCAATGCTACCCTTTTATACACTTTAATCAAAATATTAAATGCTTTATTATAATAATAAAATAACATACAAAAGAAAAATATATTTATCCAAATATCCTACTGATAAAAACATTTTTATGTGAGACTATTCGGCCCAAACCATGGGCCGAACAAGCCCGGCCGAACAAGCCCGGCCGAACCAGCCCTGGACGAATCGACCCCGACCCCCTAGGATTAGGAATCACTGTTTGTTAAATAAAATATTATTTAATAATATTAAATCAATATATTATATTACATTATTATCTATCTCATATATATTTTGAAGACCTCTGTTTGTCTGTCTGTATGTTTGTATGTCATTTATACAAATCTACGATTCTCGACCGATCGGGACGAAACTTGGTACGTGTGTGTAGTTTGACCAGGCGGTCGTCGTTGTCATATTGGCGAGCCCGTGCGGCGCCCGCTTCGCGCATGCGCAGACGAGATCTCGGAAACGGGTGGAGCTATCGACTTGAAATTTGGTATGTGAATGTATCTTGCCCCGGATACAAATTTTATCGGGTCGCCGAGCCCGTGCGACGCCAGCTTCGCGCATGCGCAGACCAGATCTCGGGAACAGGGTAGAGCTATCGACTTGAAATTTGGTTTTTGAATAGCCTGGACAACGTCGGGCTGGGTAGAGCTATCGACTTGAAATTTGGTTTTTGAATAGCCCGGACAACGTCGGGCTCATCGGCTAGTCTCATATATATTTTGAAGACCTCTGTATGTTTGTCTGTCTGTATGTCTGTCATTTATACAAATCTACGATTCTCGACCGATCGGGATGAAACTTGGTACGTGTGTGTAGTTTGACCAGGCGGTCGTATTGGCGAGCCCGTGCGGCGCCCGCTTCGCGCATGCGCAGACGAGATCGCGGAAACGGGTGGAGCTATCGACTTGAAATTTGGTATGTGAATGTATCTTGCCCCGGATACAAATTTTATCGGGTCGCCGAGCCCGTGCGACGCCAGCTTCACGCATGCGCAGACCAGATCTCGGAAACGGGTAGAGCTATCGACTTGAAATTTGGTTTTTGAATAGCCCGGACAACGTCGGGCTGGGTAGAGCTATCGACTTGAAATTTGGTTTTTGAATAGCCCAGACAACGTCGGGCTCATCGGCTAGTCTCATATATATTTTGAAGACCTCTGTATGTTTGTCTGTCTGTATGTCTGTCATTTATACAAATCTACGATTCTCGACAAATCTACGATTCTACGAAACTTTGTACGTGTGTGTAGTTTGACCAGGCGGTCGTATTGGTGAGCCCGTGCGGCGCCCGCTTCGCGCATGCGCAGACGAGATCACGGAAACGGGTGGAGCTATGGACTTGAAATTTGGTATGTGAATGTATCTTGCCCCGGATTCAAATTTTATCGGGTCGCCGAGCCTGTGATACGGAGCTTCGCGCATGCGCAGACGAGATCTCGGAAACGGGTGGAGCTATCGACTTGAAATTTGGTATGTGAATGTATCTTGCCCCGGATACGAATTTTTTCGGGTCGCCGATCCCGTGCGACGCCAGCTTCGCGCATACGCAGACGATATCTCGAAAACGGGTGGAGCTATGGACTTGAAATTTGGTATGTGAATGTATCTTGCCCCGGATACAAATTTTATCGGGTCGCCGAGCCCGTGCGACGCCAGCTTCGCGCATGCGCAGACGAGATCTCGGAAACGGGTGGAGCTATCGACTTGAAATTTGGTATGTGAATATATCTTGCCCCGGATACGAATTTTATCGGGTCGCCGAGCCCGTGCGACGCCAGCTTCGCGCATGCGCAGACCAGATCTCGGAAACGTGTGGAGCTATCGACTTGAAATTTGGTTTTTGAATAGCCTGGACAACGTCGGGCTCATCGGCTAGTACTATATATTTTGAGACTTCCGTATATATATGTGTACTTCATAGAATCCAAAACGGCTGGCTCGATTGAGTTCAAACTTCCCATCTAAATGTAAAAACCCACGAAATTACAATTAGGCTCCATTCTTTCAACGAACCGTTGTGCACAGAATGTAATTAATAACCACCCCACGAAATAAGCCTGCGAATCGGTCAGTTTAATTTCAAATCGAATCAGCCAAATGATTCCGAATCGCCTCAAATCGAATAATTGTAATAGTGAAGATCAAAATAATACATGACTCAGAGGCCGTAACAATATCAATTTGCTCATTTCATAACGACGATAAATGTTTGTCAGTATACATTGTAAATATTATCTATAAATGAATCAAATGCATGTCTAACCAATTAATTACGTATTCTTTGTGGGCGTCTCTGATACAATAATAAAACAGTATCAGAAGCAATATTGAAGCCAGAATGAAATCTTGTTTGACATATATATAACATTTTGCAGGGTCAGTTACATGAGTCTTGCAATGCTTCGGTGGTCTACATGTAGCTCAGTCGATGGCAATGTTATTTGTATGCGGTTGGTATCATAATATATCTTCGCAAAAAAGCAATTCGAAGTAATGAGAATGCAACTGGTGCCAATGATTCCATCCAATTCATATCAGGACAGCCGATTTTGAATCCAATCAGATGAAAGATACCAAATCGCATCAATTCGCAGGGCCCTACACGGAGTGTAATTAATAATTATCCCATGAAATAAGCATTATGCACTGTGAATATATTATTTGATGGAAATCTATAAACGTATTTTGAAAAGAATTTTTTTTAAAGCCACAAATACACCCACAGACATCCACAGACAATCGGGAGGTAACCTCACAACAGACATCCACAGACAATCGGGAGGTAACCTCACAACAGACATCTACAGACTGGCATCTCAGGCAATCGGGAGGTAACCTCACAAACGTAACGATATTAAAATATAGTCAGTATTAGAAACTATGAAATTCTAAAATTGATATTTCAAATCTTATCTTATCTTATCTTATCTTATCTTATATATCTATCCGGCCACATTGGTCAACCTCTTGTGAGTAAATCGTCATCACCACATCTACATATATATCTGAAATGTACTTTGAGAATTCAAAACCGCCACCACACGTTGCATGTATATACAAACCACAGCTTTGTGTATTCCACCATCATGGTCACTGACAATAGGTAACCAAGCCTGCAAATAGCGTGTGTGTCATTTGCAGAATGAGGTCCCCAGAGGGTGAATTTAGTGATGCTATCCCGCATAGCGGGCTAGCACCATCAAATTCACCCTCTGGAGACCTCATTCTGATTAGGCCTCATCTTCTCGGAAGTATCTATAGTCTCAAATTAACATTGTTTTTAGTTACATTTTCCATTCTGGGAAGTTTCTATATCCCCTAATTTGCAGCAGATAAAATGCATAATCGAGGTGCCCAATGGGTGAACATCACCATTTTCAACTGGGGAACCACAATCTGACCCTAGGTCTACCATAGCAGTTGAGGGCCTAAGCAGAATGAGGTCCCCAGACTCTGGGGACCTCATTCTACAAATGACACACACTATTTACAGACTTGTAGGTAACTCTACTACACCATCACCTGAAATGTCTATCAACTTACGCCCCAAAGGGAGGAATTTTGACAGGAAATTTACTTTAATTTAGCCATTAACCCATGGATTGTTGCCCACGGTACGGTTCTTTAACGTGCACACAGCCATTTATGTCCCTACCCAATGGGATGGCGTGATCAAACCATTTTCGTACATGACACTGGGCGGGAGAGGATTATCGCTTAATGACACCTCAGCAAGGCATACGCAGTCGTGAATCGATCCGGGGTCCAACCAAAATTTCAGGCCAGTAGTTGAACATGCTAACCACTCGGCCATCGCAGCTCCCAATCAAACTACAATACAATACCATTATTAACACCCATTTCTTGTACAGATGCTGTAACTCTGAGGGTGATTAAGGGAGTGACTACAATGGCTAAGACGTTTACAGTGATCCACTTCAATGATGTATATAATATCGAGCCAGCAAAGGGAAGTAACTGCGGTGGATCAGCCAGGCTATCTGGATATATCAAGTCATGTAAAGCATACGGCTTGAATCCACTTGTTCTATTCAGCGGAGATGCATTCAACCCATCACTACGTGAGTCTTTAAAATACTATTTAACACTTCCATGATTCCTGCATGGAGCCCCATAAATATAGCCAGCTTGTATTGCTGAGTGCCATCTGCTCATGTCTGTGGTAGGCTCCATACGGGTAGTTTAACCCTTCCATGACTGGAGCTCCTGCATGGAGCCCCATACATGTGGCCACCTTGTATTGCTGAGTGTCGTCTGCTCATGTCTGTGGGAGGCTCCATACGGGTAGTTTAACCCTCCCATGACTGGAGCTCCTGCATGGAGCCCCATACATGTGGCCACCTTGTATTACTGAGTGTCCCCTGCTCATGTCTGTGAGAGGCTCCATAAGGGTAGTTTAACCCTCCCATGACTGGAGCTTCCTGCATGGAGCCCCATACATGTGGCCACCTTGTATTACTGAGTGTCGCCTGCTCATGTCTGTGAGAGGCTCCATAAGGGTAGTTTAACCCTCCCATGACTGGAGCTTCCTGCATGGAGCCCCATACATGTGGCCACCTTGTATTGCTGAGTGTCGCCTGCTCATGTCTGTGAGAGGCTCCATACGGGTAGTTTAACCCTCCCATGACTGGAGCTCCTGCATGGAGCCCCATACATGTGGCCACCTTGTATTACTGAGTGTCGTCTGCTCATGTCGTGAGGGGCTCCATAAGGGTAGTTTAACCCTTCCATGACTGGAGCTTCCTGTAGGGAGCCCCATACAGGTGGCAGCTTGTATTGCAGAGTGTCGTCTGCTCGTGTCTGTGTGAGGCTCCATAAGGGTAGTTTAACCCTTCCATGACTGGAGCTTCCTGCATGGAGCCCCATACATGTGGCCACCTTGTATTGCTGAGTGTCGCCTGCTCATGTCTGTGAGAGGCTCCATAAGGGTAGTTTAACCCTTCCATGACTGGAGCTTCCTGTAGGGAGCCCCATACAGGTGGCAGCTTGTATTGCTGAGTGTCGTCTGCTCGTGTCTGTGTGAGGCTCCATAAGGGTAGTTTAACCCTTCCATGACTGGAGCTTCCTGCATGGAGCCCCATACATGTGGCCACCTTGTATTGCTGAGTGTCGTCTGCTCATGTCTGTGAGGGGCTCCATACGGGTAGTTTAACCCTTCCATGATTGGAGCTTCCTGTAGGGAGCCCCATACCGGTGGCAGCTTGTATTGCTGAGTGTCGTCTGTTCATGTCTGTGAGGGGCTACATAAGGGTAGTTTAACCCTTCCATGACTGGAGCTCCTGCATGGAGCCCCTTACATGTGGCCACCTTGTATTGCTGAGTGTCGTCTGCTCGTATCTGTGTGAGGCTCCATAAGGGTAGTTTAACCCTTCCATGACTGGAGCTTCCTGTAGGGAGCCCCATACCGGTGGCAGCTTGTATTGCTGAGTGTCGTCTGTTCAAGTCTGTGGGAGGCTCCATACGGGTAGTTTAACCCTTCCATGACTGGAGCTTCCTGTAGGGAGCCCCATACAGGTGGCAGCTTGTATTGCTGAGTGTCGTCTGTTCATGTCTGTGGGAGGCTCCATACGGGTAGTTTAACCCTTCCATGACTGGAGCTTCCTGTAGGGAGCCCCATACAGGTGGCAGCTTGTATTGCTGAGTGTCGTCTGTTCATGTCTGTGGGAGGCTCCATAAGGGTAGTTTAACCCTTCCACGACTGGAGCTTCCTGCATGGAGCCCCTTACATGTGGCCACCTTGTATTGCTGAGTGTCGTCTGCTCATGTCTGTGGGAGGCTCCATAAGGGTAGTTTAACCCTTCCACGACTGGAGCTTCCTGTAGGGAGCCCCTTACATGTGGCCACCTTGTATTGCTGAGTGTCGTCTGCTCATGTCTGTGGGAGGCTCCATAAGGGTAGTTTAACCCTTCCACGACTGGAGCTTCCTGTAGGGAGCCCCATACATGTGGCAGCTTGTATTGCCGAGTGTCGTCTGCTCGTGTCTGTGTGAGGCTCCATAAGGGTAGTTTAACCCTTCCATGACTGGAGCTTCCTGTAGGGAGCCCCATACAGGTGGCAGCTTGTATTGCTGAGTGTCGTCTGTTCATGTCTGTGGGAGGCTCCATAAGGGTAGTTTAACCCTTCCATGACTGGAGCTTCCTGCATGGAGCCCCATACATGTGGCCACCTTGTATTACTGAGTGTCGTCTGCTCATGTCGGTGAGGGGCTCCATAAGGTTAGTTTAACCCTTCCATGACTGGAGCTTCCTGCATGGAGCCCCTTACATGTGGCCACCTTGTATTGCTGAGTGTCGTCTGCTCGTGTCTGTGGGAGGCTCCATAAGAGTAGTTTAACCCTTCCATGCAAGAGCTTCCTGCATGGAGCCCCATACATGTGGCCACCTTGTATTGCTGAGTGTCGTTTGTTCATGTCTGTGGGAGGCTCCATAAGGGTAGTTTAACCCTTCCATGACTGGAGCTTCCTGTAGGGAGCCCCATACAGGTGGCAGCTTGTATTGCCGAGTGTCGTCTGCTCGTGTCTGTGTGAGGCTCCATACGGGTAGTTTAACCCTTCCATGACTGGAGCTTCCTGCATGGAGCCCCATACATGTGGCCACCTTGTATTGCTGAGTGTCGTCTGCTCATGTCTGTGAGGGGCTCCATAAGGGTAGTTTAACCCTCCCATGACTGGAGCTCCTGCATGGAGCCCCATACATGTGGCCACCTTGTATTGCTGAGTGTCGTCTGCTCATGTCTGTGGGAGGCTCCATAAGGGTAGTTTAACCCTTCCACGACTGGAGCTTCCTGTAGGGAGCCCCTTACATGTGGCCACCTTGTATTGCTGAGTGTCATCTGCTGTTGTCTGTGGGAGGCTCCATAAGGGTAGTTTAACCCTTCCATGACTGGAGCTTCCTGCATGGAGCCCCATACATGTGGCCACCTTGTATTGCTGAGTGTCGTCTGCTCATGTCTGTGGGAGGCTCCATACGGGTAGTTTAACCCTTCTATGACAAGAGCTTCCTGCATGGAGCCCCATACATGTGGCCACCTTCTATTGCTGAGTGTCGTCTGCTCATGTCTGTGGGGGGCTCCATAAGAGTAGTTTAACCCTTCCATGCAAGAGCTTCCTGCATGGAGCCCCATACATGTGGCCACCTTGTATTGCTGAGTGTCGTCTGCTCATGTCTGTGGTAGGCTCCATACGGGTAGTTTAACCCTTTCATGACTGGAGCTTCCTGCATAGAGCCCCTTACATGTGGCCACCTTGTATTGCTGAGTGTCGTCTGCTCATGTCTGTGGGAGGCTCCATAAGGGTAGTTTAACCCTTTCATGACTAGAGCTTCCTGCATGGAGCCCCTTACATGTGGCCACCTTGTATTGTTGAGTGTCGTCTGCTCATGTCTGTGGTAGGCTCCATAAGGGTAGTTTAACTTTTCCTTGACTAGATCTTCCTGCATGGAGCCCCATAAATATAACCAGCTTGTATTTCCGAGTGTCGTCTGGGAGGCTCCATAAGGGTAGTGTAACCCTTCCATGACTGGAGCTTCCTGCATGGAGCCCATAAATATAGCCACCTTGTTAGCTCAACTTTACTTTGTAAAGTTTGAGCTATTGCCATGGCTTGGTATCCGTCGTCCGTGTGTACGTGTGTGTGTGCGTGTGTGATGCGTCAACAATTTCCTTTAGCACGGGCTACAGTTCGTACGTTTAGTCCGATTATTATGAAATTTGTCATGGATGTTGACATTGACATGTAGATGGGAACGAGTCATTTTGGGGTCATTCGGACAAAAAACATGGCCGCCAGCAGCCATCTTTGATTTTACTCTTTGTATGACTAAATCCTTTAGCACGGGCTACAGGTCGTACCTTTAGTCTGATCATCATGAACTTTGTCATGGCTGTTGAAATTGGAATGTAGATGGGAACGAGTCATTTTGGGGTCATTCGGACAAAAAACATGGCCGCCAGTGGCCATCTTGGATTTCAAAATTTAATCCATTAGCACGGGCCACAGGTCGTTCTGTTCGTCTGATCATCATGAAATTTGTCATGGATATTAATATTGACATGTAGATGGGAACGAGTAATTTTGGGGTCATTTGGCCAAAAAACATGGCCGCCAGCAGCCATCTTGGATTTTACTCTTTGTATGACTAAATTCTTTAGCACGGGCTGCAGGTCGTACCTTTAGTCTGATCATCATAATATTTGTCAAGAATGTTAATAATGACATGTAGATGGGAACGAGTCATTTTGGGGTCATTTGGCCAAAAAACATGGCCGCCAGCAGCCATCTTGGATTTTACTCTTTATATGACTAAATCCTTTAGCACGGGCTACAGGTCGTACCTTTAGTCTGATCATCATAAAATTTGTCATGGCTGTCGAAATTGGAATGTAGATGGGAACGAGTCATTTTGGGGTCATTCGGACAAAAAACATGGCCGCCAGCGGCCATCTTGGAATTAAAAATTTAATCCATTAGCACGGGCCACAGGTCGTACTGTTCGTCTGATCATCATGAAATTTGTTATGGATGATAATATTGACATGTAGATGGGAACGAGTCATTTTGGGGTCATTCGGCCTAAAAACATGGCCGCCAGTAGCCATCTTGGATTTTACTCTTTGTATGACTAAATCCTTTAGCACGGGCTGCAGGTTGTACCTTTAGTCTGATCATCATAAAATTTGTCATGGCTGTTGAAATTCGAATGTAAATGGGAATGAGTCATTTTGGGGTCATTCGGACAAAAAACATGGCCGCCAGCAGCCATCTTGGATTTCAAAATTTAATCCATTAGCATGGGCCACAGGTCGTACTGTTCGTCTGATCATCATGAAATTTGTCATGGATGTTAATATTGACATGTAGATGGGAACGACTAATTTTGGGGTCATTTGACCAAAAAACATGGTCGATAGCAGCCATCTTGGATTTTACTCTTTGTATGACTAAATTCTTTAGCATGGGCTACATGTCTTACCTTTAGTCTAATCATCATAAAATTTGTCATGAATGTTAATAATGATATGTAGATGGGAACGAGTCATTTTTGGGTCATTCGGCTAAAAAACATGGCCGCCAGCAGCCATCTTGGATTTTACTCTTTGTATGACTAAATTCTTTAGCATGGGCTACAGGGCGTACCTTTAGTCTGATCGTCATAAAATTTGTCATGGATGTTAACGATGACATGTAGATGGGAACGACTCATTTTGGGGTCATTCGGCGGAAAATATGGCCGCCAGCAGCCATCTTGTATTTTACTTTTCTCTTCATGTCTATAAACTAGTATTAGATATTCAACTTTCCACATTCCTAATCGCTCCATTGACTGTAATACATTAAATTATTCCCTTTCCAAGTTGAGCTACAGTGTCATTGACACTTTCAAATTACTGAGTGCCGTCTGCTCATGTCCATAAGTGTAGTTTAACCCTTCCAAGTAAGGAGCTTCCGGAAATTTTACGAAAACCCTGTGCCAATGCATTCTCTTATATATGCAAGTTGACCATATGTTGCCTCACATATATAAGAGAATGCATTAGCCTAACAAATTTTATATTATATTTTAATAATTGTTAAAGAATGTAAGAAACAATTATAAAAAAATTTATCAAAAACTGTTAGGCCAATGCATTCCCTATGGTCAACTCGCATTTATAAGAGAATGCATTGGCACAGGGTTGCGTCAGAGCCAGCACATCTCCCGCCATGAAAGGGTTATATAGCACTCCCTTATGGAGCCCCACACAGACTCAAGCAGACAACAGTCATCAGTGCATTGTTCTCTCTGTCTGGGGCTCCCTAAAGGGATGACAGGTGGAAGGACTGATTCCTATATACCACCCATAACTTCATTACAGGGGATAAAATACAGAGGATTTATGAAGTACTAACTCACTCAGATAACTTAACCCTTCTACTGTAATTTCCAAAGTAATTGACCACTTAACAGGTCGTACCATTAGTCTGATCATCATGAAATTTGTAATGGCTGTTGAAATTGGAATGTAGATGGGAACGAGTCATTTTGGGGTCATTCGGACAAAAAACATGGCCGCCAGCGGCCATCTTTGATTTTACTCTTTGTATGACTAAATCCTTTAGCACGGACTACAGGTCATACCTTGAGTCTGATCATCATGAAATTTTTCATGGCTGTTGAAATTGGAATGTAGATGGGAACGAGTCATTTTGGGATCATTCGGACGAAAAATATGGCCGCCAGCAGCCATCTTGTATTTTACGGCCATCTTTGATTTATAAATTAAATCCATTAGCACGGGCTACAGGTCGTACTGTTCGTCTGATCATCATGAAATTTGTCTTGGATGTTATTTTGGGGTCATTCGGCCATAAAACATGGCCGCCAGCAGCCATCTTGTATTTTACTCTTTGTATGACTAAATCCTTTAGCACGGGCTACAGGTCGTACCTTTAGTATGATCATCATAAAATTTGTCATGGATGTTAACAATGACATATGGATTGGAACGAGTCATTTTGGGGTCATTCGGCCAAAAAACATGGCCACCAGCAGCCATCTTGGATTTTACTCTTTGTATGACTAAATCATTTAGCACGGGCTACAGGTCGTACTTTTAGTCTGATCATCATAAAATGGATGTTAACAATGACATGTAGATGGGAACGAGTCATTTTGGGGTCATTCGGCCAAAAAACATGGCAGCCATCTTGGATTTTACTCTTTGTATGACTAAATTCTTTAGCACGGGCTACAGGTCGTACCTTTAGTGTGATCATCATAAAATTTGTCAGGGATGTTAATATTGACATGTAGATGGGAACGAGTCATTTTGGGGTCATTCGGCCATAAAACATGGCCACCAGCAGCCATCTTGGATTTTACTCTTTGTATGTCAAAATCCTTTAGCACGGGCTACAGGTCGTACCTTTAGTCTGATCATCATGAAATTTTTCATGGCTGTTGAAATTGGAATGTAGATGAGAAAGAGTCATTTTGGGGTCATTCGGACAAAAAACATGGCCGCCAACAGCCATCTTGGATTTTACTCTTTGTATGACTAAATCCTTTAAGCTACAGGTCGTACCTTTAGTTTGATAATCATAAAATTTGTCATGGATGTTAATAATGACATGTAGATGGGAAACGGGTCATTTTGGGGTCATTCGGCCATAAAACATGGCCACCAGCAGCCATCTTTGATTTTACTCTTTGTATGACTAAATCCTTTAGCACAGGCTACAGGTCGTACCTTTAGTCTGATCATCATGAAATTTTTCATGGCTGTTGAAATTGGAATGTTGATGGGAAAGAGTCATTTTGGGGTCATTCGGACAAAAAACATGGCCGCCAGCTGCCATCTTGGATTTTCTCTGTGTATGACTGAATCCTTTACTGCTCATTTTTTACACTCCTTTTTAATCTCTATTCATTGCCAATCACAAAAAAATACCTTCTTTACAAAGTTGAGCTACAGTGTCATTGACACTTTCATTTATTATTCACATACCACATTTTCATAAATTTGGCTATAAACTTGGTACGAAATTGGTGTCACTAACTTTTTCTAAGAATTTTATCCATAATACTGCCATTATACTGTAGTACCGTACTTGTATTGTGACGACTACATCCCATTGTCTGGAGGTACAGTCAGGGTTTCCGCTATACCGGCAGGAGGTCCCCTTGACGGCCCCGTTCCCCTCGCCAAGTTTTACCCTCCTGCCATACCCCAGGACACATACTGCATACATGTCTATAAAGGTATAAAGATGTTTAAAACTTCTGAATTTTGTTGGAATAGTAGTAAGGAATTTTAAAAAGTGAATCTATTTTATATCTTGTGAGTGTACACACTCTAAACGCGTTGTTATACAGAAAATTGAAACAGGAATTAATAGCTTCTGACATCGCTTATAGAAGCTATGCCTTTGATGCTGGTTAGAGTTACGTTGAAGTTAGTACCCGGTTATGTTATGCAAAAGAGCAGTATTTTAATCGTACCTGTCATGTGTTTTATACCTCAAAATATACTGTTCACTTTGTAATAGAGCGAGAGAGAAATGTGGGAGTGGGTGGTGTCCAAAACTGACTGGAAAAAAATTCCTGAAACGAAAAAAAGGGTGTCCAAAATTGCCTGGAAAAAAAGGCCGGAAACGGAAGAAATTGTGTGGGTGGGTCCCCTGAGGCCGGAAAAAATTAAAATGATCATACGTGCCTGGAATTTTTTTTCTGAACCCCCCCCCCCCCCCCTGACTGATGACAAATAAATTGTTTGAATATCAAACTACAAGAACATTTTCAACTTAATGTTGGTGTGAAATTTACAACTAATGTTTTTTTGGCATATACCCATGGTTATATATAAACGGGGTATGAGCATCTGACCGCTGGTGTTCTGACTACTTCTTAAATTAATTTATAACTAATAAATTTACTAGTTTTAAAGTTACAGGTACACTTATAAGGTTTGATAGCTTGGAACCTGGGCAGAAATAGAACAAAACAATCTGCCATTTCTACTCTCACACGATTCTATTGGCCGATATCACGAAAGTAGTTCAACCAGTGCTAAAACAGGCTACTTTTACCTGGATTTTTCCCCTTGATGGCTACCGGCCCCATTCCCCTAACCCCTAGCGGAAACCCTGGTACAGTACACCTATAAACCTAGCATGCCTGGTTTTTGGAAACAGTACCTATACCCCTAACATATGTGGTGATAACATATACAGATACACACCCACCATGTCTGTTGATAGTGTTCATATGTTCCATAAGTCCCAAACAAGGCATAAAGCAGGCATGAGATCCACTCTCAGGAAAATTGCAAAATTCATGCCCATCAATCCACAACCCATCACACACCTGGGGCTTTTGAGACAGCTGTCACTTCATGGTCACTTTTCACAGGTATATATGTTAGAAACCATGTGTTTTGTACACTAATGATCATCAATATTTATGAGCATTAGTGGTTAAAAACAGTAAAAAAAAAAAAAAAAAGAATTTTTCCCAAAATATCAATAAAAAGTTTAGGGTCGGCGGGTTATTTTTAGGGTCAGTCGATGTGCGGAAACATAGCATCTCATTTCTTTGGCCTTATGATTGTTTATATTCATGATTGCATGCATTATACATGTATTGACAGAATTATCATCATCCACGTGAAAGCACAGACAATTGTTTCCAAGATGTAAATAATATGTTTTATATAAAATAATAATTATTATTCCAGTTAGTATATTTCTGAAAGGCGAACAGATGGTTGACGTATTGAACAAGATGGATGTTAAATGTGCCGTTTTTGGAAACCATGACTTTGGTAATTATATAAAACTATTCTACCCATTGTCTAAAAGGTCGTACCCGCCATTTTCACTGTCTGATACCCGTTTAGGTTCGGACATTCCAAGATGGCGGCGCCCACTAAAGCAGATAAACGGTAAGTGTATATATTGTCTCCAAGCAGCAATCAACGACATCTTTCGGTGATACACCTTGAAACAGTTATGTAGGAATTTGTATGCCCAACACATACGTAACACGCCTTTCGCATGACAGGCATGTGAATTGTTGTATTTGGCGTGTCAAGTCGTCATAATTTTTAGAAATTTTATCGAGGCGGCGAAATGTTTGCTTTTTCGTATTTTTCTGGCCCTGGGCTCATGCATCCGCAAATTTATGTATTGTTGTGGGTAGATTAGGTCACCACACATCTTCAGAATGCAAAACTGGCGATATTTTTATTACCTAGCTCAGAAAAACGACCTTTGAAAATTTCAAAATGTTTCGGATTTGCAACATTCGCGATGATTTTGTTCAGGTTCAGACAGCTGGTTCAGACACAATTTTCGTTCAGGTTCGGACAAATTTGGTTCAGGTTCGGACGCATCAAAAACTTCGCATAACAATGACACTCCGAGGTACAGTCGCGTTCTTATTGCGTTTTTGTGCATTTGGTTATCTTCCATTTGTAAAAGAAACGATAAATGGGGAACACGAGGCAAGGTTTTAGCCCACTCGTGAATAATTGAATAATTTGGGCGGACTTTTTTATTTTATGCGTGTGAGATGTATGTGATCACGTGATTCCCCTCCACATCCACATACGATGCCACGAAGGTCGCCGCACGTAGATGAGCAGATAACTGTCCATAATATAAGTTACACGGCTTTTTGAGGGGGATACTGTGTGGTATGCCCCGGTAGAGGCTCGTATCCCCCGAGGCGATCCCCCCTCAACAAGCCGTGTAATGATGTATTTACCCCCAGTCTCTATTAACAATATATTCCCAGACATAAAACGCAGAAACGAGCCACGAACAGTAACTCTATTTTGTTAGACTGCTTATACGATGAATGTGATTATATAGCTGTTCCCACAATATATACCATGTTTTGTATCAATAATTAGATGATATATTTGGGTATTCACACCAAACATATTCTTTTCAATATAAGCCTTATGTGTTTTGCCTCATTTCTAAATGTTGAATCCAGTTACAAGTTAACCATTTGTCACACGACTATTATGCAGGACTATTAATTAGAGCCTGAACATGTTGCGTTCTATTCAGCACTATGCAAACATAGAGAATACCTATGGTTTGCCGAATAATACCTGCAATATGCGAATATACCTGCAACGAGCGGCGATATTTCAGGAATATATTATTCGAGAAACCATATGTGTTCTCTTTATGTTATGCTTATGGTAAGAAATTCTGCAAAACTACAAGTATTTGTTTATCAAAACAAGAATTTAGACGCTGAAGTAGCGAAAATTATGCAAACAATATCAGCTGTTCCGTTGGCAAATTAAGCATCTCTAAATTTTGGTGGAACATTTCCTTCATGCGCTTAAGAGAATAGTGTCTACCCAATGGTTAAATATTACACACAGAAACCCAATTAACAAATAACTGAATATGTAATAAAACGGGATCATTTATTTTTCTTTAGAACTTATCGCAGTAATAAACTATTTTCAGTCTTCCGCGGAATTTCGCGTAGTTCCATTGATAATACACGCGTCAATAATTGTGTACCCTTTTTAGCTCAACTTTACTTTGTAAAGTTTGAGCTATTGCCATGGCTTGGTATCCGTCGTCCGTGTGTGCACGGGCTACAGGTCGTATCTTTAATCGGATCATTATAAAATTTGTCATAGCTCTTGACATTGACATGTAGATGGGAACGAGTCATTTTGGGGTCATTCGGACAAAAAACATGGCCGCCATCGGCCATCTTGGATTTCAAAATTCAATCCATTAGCACGGGCTACAGGCAGTACTGTTCGTCTGATCATCATGAAATTTGTCATGGATGTTAATATTGACATGTAGATGGGAACGAATAATTTTGGGGTCATTCGACCAAAAAACATGGCCGCCAGCAGCCATCTTGGATTTTACTCTTTGTATGACTAAATCCTTTAGCATGGGCTACAGATCGTACCTTTGATCGTATCATCATAACATTTGTCATGGTTGTTACCAATGACATGTAGATGGGAACGAGTAATTTTTGGGTCATTCGGCCAAAAAACATGGCAGTCAGCAGCCATCTTGGATTTTACTCTATGTATGACTAAATCCTTTAGCACGGGCTACAGTTCGTACCTTTAGTCTGATCATCATGAAATTTGTCATGGCTGTTGAAATTGGAATGTAGATGGGAACGAGTCATTTTTGGGTCAATCGGACAAAAAACATGGCCGCCAGCAGCCATCTTTGTTTTCAAAATTCAATCCATTAGCACGGGCCACAGGTCAAATTGTTCGTCTGATCATCATAAAATTCGTCATGGATGTTAATATTGACATGTAGATGGGAACGAGTAATTTTGGGTTCATTCGGCCCAAAAACATGGCCGCTAGCAGCCATCTTGGATTTTACTCTTTGTATGACTAAATCCTTTAGCACGGGCTACAGGTCGTACCTTTAGTCTGATCATCATAAAATTTGTCATGGATGTTAACAATGACATGTAGATAGGAACGAGTCATTTTTGGGTCATTCGGGCAAAAAACATGGCCACCAGCAGCCATCTTGGATTTACTAATCCTTTAGCACGGGCTACAGGTCGTACCTTTAGTCTGATCATCATAAAATTTGAAATGGATGTTAACGATGACATGTAGATGGGAACGAATTATTTTTGGGTCATTCGGCAAAAAACATGGCCGCCAGCAGCCATCTTGGATTTTACTCTTTATATGACTAAATCCCATTCCTTTAGCACGGGCTACAGGTCGTACCTTTAGTCTGATCATCATGAAATTTGTCATGGCTGTTGAAATTGGACTGTAGATGGGAACGAGTTATTTTGTGGTCATTCGGGCAAAAAACATGGCCGCCAGCAGCCATCTTGGATTTTACTCTTTGTATGACTAAATCCTTTAGCATGGGCTACAGGTCGTACCTTTAGTCTGATCATCATGAAATTTTTCATGGCTGTTGAAATTGGAATGTAGATGGGAAAGAGTCATTTCGGGGTCATTCGGACAAAAAACATGGCCACCAGTGGCCATCTTTGTTTTAAAAATTCAATCCATTAGCACGGGCCACAGGTCAAATTGTTCGTCTGATCATCATGAAATTTGTCATGGATGTTAATATTGACATGTAGATGGGAACGAGTAATTTTGGGTTCATTTGGCCCAAAAACATGGCCGCCAGCAGCCATCTTGGATTTTACTCTTTGTATGACTAAATCCTTTAGCACGGGCTACAGGTCGTACCTTTAGTCTGATCATCATAAAATTTGTCATGGATGTTAACAATGACATGTAGATGGGAACGAGTCATTTTTGGGTCATTCAGGAAAAAAACATGGCCGCCAGCAGCATATTGGGTTTTACTCTTTGTATGACTAAATCCTTTAGCAAGGGTTACAGGTCGTACCTTTAGTTTGATCATCATAAAATTTGTCATGGATGTTAACAATGACATGTAGATGGGAAAGAGTTATTTTGTGGTCATTCGGGCAAAAAACATGGCCGCCAGCAGCCATCTTGGATTTTACTCTTTGTATGACTAAATCCTTTAGCATGGGCTACAGGTCGTACCTTTAGTCTGATCATCATGAAATTTTTCATGGCTGTTGAAATTGGAATGTAGATGGGAAAGAGTCATTTCGGGGTCATTCGGACAAAAAACATGGCCACCAGTGGCCATCTTTGTTTTAAAAATTCAATCCATTAGCACGGGCCACAGGTCAAATTGTTCGTCTGATCATCATGAAATTTGTCATGGATGTTAATATTGACATGTAGATGGGAACGAGTAATTTTGGGTTCATTTGGCCCAAAAACATGGCCGCCAGCAGCCATCTTGGATTTTACTCTTTGTATGACTAAATCCTTTAGCACGGGCTACAGGTCGTACCTTTAGTCTGATCATCATAAAATTTGTCATGGATGTTAACAATGACATGTAGATGGGAACGAGTCATTTTTGGGTCATTCAGGAAAAAAACATGGCCGCCAGCAGCATATTGGGTTTTACTCTTTGTATGACTAAATCCTTTAGCACGGGTTACAGGTCGTACCTTTAGTTTGATCATCATAAAATTTGTCATGGATGTTAACAATGACATGTAGATGGGAAAGAGTCATTTTGGGGTCATTAGGGCAAAAAACATGGCCGCCAGCAGCCATCTTGGATTTTACTCTTTGTATGACAAAATCCTTTAGTACGGGCTACAGGTCGTACCTTTATTCTGATCATCATGAAATTTGTCATGGCTGTTGGAATTGGAATGTAGATGGGAACGAGTCATTTTGGGGTCATTCGGACAAAAAACATGGCCGCCAGTGGCCATCTTTGTTTTCAAAATTCAATCCATTAGCACGGGCCACAGGTCAAATTGTTCGTCTGATCATCATCAAATTCGTCATGGATGTTAATATTGACATGTAGATGGAAACGAGTAATTTTGGGTTCATTCGGCCCAAAAACATGGCCGCCAGCAGCCATCTTGGATTTTACTCTTTGTATGACTAAATCCTTTAGCACAGGCTACAGGTCGTACCTTTAGTCTGATCATCATAAAATTTGTCATGGATGTTAACAATGACATGTAGATGGGAACAAGTCATTTTTTGGTCATTCGGGCAATAAACATGGCCATCAGCAGCCATCTTGGGTTTTACTCTTTGTATGACTAAATCCTTTAGCACGGGCTACAGGTCGTACCTTTAGTCTGATCATCATAAAATTTGTCATGGATGTTGAAATTGGACTGTAGATGGGAACGAGTTATTTTGGGGTCATTCGGGCAAAAAACATGGCCGCCAGCAGCCATCTTGGATTTTACTCTTTGTATGACTAAATCCTATTCCTTTAGCACGGGCTACAGGTCGTACCTTTAGTCTGATCATCATGAAATTTGTCATGGCTGTTGAAATTGGACTGTAGATGGGAACGAGTTATTTTGGGGTCATTCGGGCAAAAAACATGGCCGCCAGCAGCCATCTTGGATTTTACTCTTTGTATGACTAAATCCTATTCCTTTAGCACGGGCTACAGGTCGTACCTTTAGTCTGATCATCATGAAATTTGTCATGGCTGTTGAAATTGGAATGTAGATGGGAACGAGTCATTTTGGGGTCATTCGGACAAAAAACATGGCCGCCAGTGGCCATCTTTGTTTTCAAAATTCAATCCATTAGCACGGGCCACAGGTCAAATTGTTCGTCTGATCATCATCAAATTCGTCATGGATGTTAATATTGACATGTAGATGGAAACGAGTAATTTTGGGTTCATTCGGCCCAAAAACATGGCCGCCAGCAGCCATCTTGGATTTTACTCTTTGTATGACTAAATCCTTTAGCACAGGCTACAGGTCGTACCTTTAGTCTGATCATCATAAAATTTGTCATGGATGTTAACAATGACATGTAGATGGGAACAAGTCATTTTTTGGTCATTCGGGCAATAAACATGGCCATCAGCAGCCATCTTGGGTTTTACTCTTTGTATGACTAAATCCTTTAGCACGGGCTACAGGTCGTACCTTTAGTCTGATCATCATAAAATTTGTCATGGATGTTGAAATTGGACTGTAGATGGGAACGAGTTATTTTGGGGTCATTCGGGCAAAAAACATGGCCGCCAGCAGCCATCTTGGATTTTACTCTTTGTATGACTAAATCCTATTCCTTTAGCACGGGCTACAGGTCGTACCTTTAGTCTGATCATCATGAAATTTGTCATGGCTGTTGAAATTGGACTGTAGATGGGAACGAGTTATTTTGGGGTCATTCGGGCAAAAAACATGGCCGCCAGCAGCCATCTTGGATTTTACTCTTTGTATGACTAAATCCTTTAGCATGGGCTACAGGTCGTACCTTTAGTCTGATCATCATGAAATTTTTCATGGCTGTTGAAATTGGAATGTAGATGGGAACGAGTCATTTTGGGGTCATTCGGACAAAAAACATGGCCGCCAATGGCCATCTTTGTTTTAAAAATTCAATCCATTAGCACGGGCCACAGGTCAAATTGTTCGTCTGATCATCATGAAATTCCTCATGGATGTTAATATTGACATATAGATGGGAACGAGTAATTTTGGGTTCATTCGGCCCAAAAACATGGCCGCCAGCAGCCATCTTGGATTTTACTCTTTGTATGACTAAATCCTTTAGCACGGGCTACAGGTCGTACCTTTAGTCTGTTCATCATAAAAATTGTCATGGATGTTAACAATGACATGTAGATGGGAACGAGTCATTTTGGGGTCATTCGGCTGAAAAATATGGCCGTCAGCGGCCATCTTTGATTTCAAAATTCAATCAATTAGCACAGGCTACAGGTCGTACCTTTAGTCTGATCATCATAAAATTTGTCATGGATGTTAGCAATGATATGTAGTTGGGAACGAGTCATTTTGAGGTCATTCGGCCAAAAAACATGGCCGCCAGCAGCCATCTTGGATTTTACTCTTTGTATGACTAGATCCTTTAGCACAGGCTACAGGTCGTACTTTTAGTCTGATCATCATAAAATTTGTCAGGGATGTTAATATTGACATGTAGATGGGAACAAGTCATTTTGGGGTCATTCAGCCTTAAAACATGGCCATGCACCAACAGCCATCTTGGATTTTACTCTTTGTATGACTAAATCCTTTAGCACGGGCTACAGGTCGTACCTTTAGTCTGATCATTATGAAATTTTTCATGGCTGTTGAAATTGGAATGTAGATGGGAAAGAGTCATTTTTGGGTCATTCGGACAAAAAGCATGGCCGCCAGCAGCCATCTTGAATTTTACTCTTTGTATGACTAAATCCTTTAGCACGGGCTACAGGTCATACCTTTAGTCTGATCATCATGAAATTTTTCATGGCTGTTGAAATTGGAATGTAGATGGGAAAGAGTCATTTTGGGGTCATTCAGACAAAAAACATGGCGCCAGCTGCCATCTTGGATTTTACTCTGTGTATGACTATATCCTTTACTGCTCATTTTTAGCTCAACTTTACTTTGTAAAGTTTGAGCTATTGCCATGGCTTTGTCGTCCGTCGTCCGTGTGTGCGTGTGTGCGTGTGTACGTAACGCGTCAACAATAGAGGCTACAGGTCGTACCTTTGATCGGATCATTATGAAATTTGTCATAGCTGTTGACATCAACATTTGTACCGGAATGATTCATTTTGGGGTCATACGGAAAAAAAACATGGCCGCCAGCGGCCATCTTAGATTTCAAAGTTCAATCCATTAGCACGGGCTACAGGCCTTACTGTTCGTCTGATCGTCATGAAATTTGTCATGGATGTTAATATTGACATGTAGATGGGAACGAGTAATTTTGGGGTCATTCGGCCAAAAAACATGGCCGCCAGCAGCCATCTTCGATTTTACTCTTTGCATGACTAAATCCTTTAGCACGGGCTACAGGTCGTACCTTTAGTCAGATCGTCATAAAATTTGTCATGGATGTTAACAATGACATGTAGATGGGAACGAGTCATTTTTGGGTTATTCGGGCAAAAAACATGGCCGCCAGCAGCCATCTTGGATTTTACTCTTTGTATGACTAAATCCTTTAGCACGGGCTACAGGTCGTACCTTTAGTCTGATAATCATGAAATTTATCATGGCTGTTGAAATTGGAATGTAGATGGGAACGAGTCATTTTGGGGTCATTCGGACAAAAAACATGGCCGCCAGTGGCCATCTTTGTTTTCAAAATTCAATCCATTAGCACGGGCCACAGGTCGCACTGTTCGTCTGATCGTCATGAAATTTGTCATGGATGTTAATATTGACATGTAGATGGGAACGAGTAATTTTGGGGTCATTCGGCCCAAAAACATGTCCGCCAGCAGCCATCTTGGATTTTACTCTTTGTATGACTAAATTCTTTAGCACGGGCTACAGGTCGTACCTTTAGTCTGATCATCATCAAATTTGTCATGGATGTTAACAATGACATGTAGATTGGAACGAGTCATTTTGGGGTCAATCGGCCAAAAAACATGGCCGCCAGCAGCCGTCTTGGATTTTACTCTTTGCATGACTAAATCCTTTAGCACGGGCTACAGGTCCTACTTTTAGTCTGATCATCATAAAATTTGTCAAGAATGTTAATAATGACATGTAGATGGGAACGAGTCATTTTGGGGTCATTCGGCCAAAAAACATGGCCGTCAGCAGCCATCTTGGATTTTACTCTTTGTATGACTAAATCCTTTAGCACGGGCTACAGGTCGTACCTTTAGTCTGATCATTATAAAATTTGTCATGGCTGTTGATATTGGAATGTAGATGGGAACGAGTCATTTTGGGGTCATTCGGACAAAAAACATGGCCGCCAGCGGCCATCTTGGATTTCAAAATTTAATCCATTAACACGGGCCACAGGTCGTACTGATTGTCTGATCATCATGAAATTTGTCATGGATGATAATATTTTCATGTAGATGGGAACGAGTAATTTTGGGGTCAATCGGCCAAAAAACATGGTCGCCAGCAGCCATCTTGGATTTTACTCTTTGTATGACTAAATCCTTTAGCACGGGCTACAGGTTGTATCTTTAGTCTGATCATCATAATATTTTTCATAAATGTTAATAATGACATGTAGATGGGAACGAGTCATTTTGGGGTCATTCGGCCAAAAAAGATGGCCGCCAGCAGCCATCTTGGATTTTACTCTTTGTATGACTAAATCCTTTAGCACGGGCTACAGGTCGTACCTTTAGTGAGATCGTCATAAAATTTGTCATGGATGTTAACAATGACATGTAGATGGGAACGAGTCATTTTTGGGTTATTCGGGCAAAAAACATGGCCGCCAGCAGCCATCTTGGATTTTACTCTTTGTATGACTAAATCCTTTAGCACGGGCTACAGGTCGTACCTTTAGTCTGATAATCATGAAATTTATCATGGTTGTTGAAATTGGAATGTAGATGGGAACGAGTCATTTTGGGGTCATTCGGACAAAAAACATGGCCGCCAGTGGCCATCTTTGTTTTCAAAATTCAATCCATTAGCACGGGCCACAGGTCGCACTGTTCGTCTGATCGTCATGAAATTTGTCATGGATGTTAATATTGACATGTAGATGGGAACGAGTAATTTTGGGGTCATTCGGCCGAAAAATATGGCCGCCAGCAGCCATCTTGGATTTTACTCTTTGTATGACTACATTCTTTAGCACGGGCTACAGGTGGTACCTTTAGTCTGATCATCATCAAATTTGTCATGGATGTTAACAATGACATGTAGATTGGAACGAGTCATTTTGGGGTCAATCGGCCAAAAAACATGGCCGCCAGCAGCCGTCTTGGATTTTACTCTTTGCATGACTAAATCCTTTAGCACGGGCTACAGGTCCTACTTTTAGTCTGATCATCATAAAATTTGTCAAGAATGTTAATAATGACATGTAGATGGGAACGAGTCATTTTGGGGTCATTCGGCCAAAAAACATGGCCGTCAGCAGCCATCTTGGATTTTACTCTTTGTATGACTAAATCCTTTAGCACGGGCTACAGGTCGTACCTTTAGTCTGATCATTATAAAATTTGTCATGGCTGTTGATATTGGAATGTAGATGGGAACGAGTCATTTTGGGGTCATTCGGACAAAAAACATGGCCGCCAGCGGCCATCTTGGATTTCAAAATTTAATCCATTAGCACGGGCCACAGGTCGTACTGATTGTCTGATTATCATGAAATTTGTCATGGATGATAATATTTACATGTAGATGGGAACGAGTAATTTTGGGGTCATTCGGCCAAAAAACATGGCCACCAGCAGCCATCTTAGATTTTACTCTTTGTATGACTAAATTCTTTATCACGGGCTGCAGGTCGTACCTTTAGTCTGATCATCATAAAATTTGTCATGGATGTTAACAATGACATGTAGATGGGAACGGGTAATTTTGGGGTCAATCGGCCAAAAAACATGGTCGCCAGCAGCCATCTTGGATTTTACTCTTTGTATGACTAAATCCTTTAGCATGGGCTACAGGTTGTATCTTTAGTCTGATCAGCATAAAATTTTTCATGAATGTTAATAATGACATGTAGATGGGAACGAGTCATTTTGGGGTCATTTGGCCAAAAAAAGATGGCCGCCAGCAGTCATCTTGGATTTTACTCTTTGTATGACTAAATCCTTTAGCACGGGCTACAGGTCATACCTTCAGTCTGATCATCATAAATTTTTCATGGCTGTTGAAATTGGAATGTAAATGGGAACGAGTCATTTTGGGGTCATTCGGACAAAAAACATGGCCGCCAGCGGCCATCTTGGATTTCAAAATTTAATCCATTAGCACGGGCCACAGGTCGTACTATTCGTCTGATCATCATGAAATTTGTCCTGGATGTTAATGTTGATATGTAGATGGGAACGAGTAATTTTGGGGTCATTTGGCGGAAAAAACGTGGCCGCCAGCAGCCATCTTGGATTTTACTCTTTGTATGACTAAATTCTTTAGCACGGGCTACAGGTCGTACCTTTAGTCTGATCATCATCAAATTTGTCATGGATGTTAACAATGACATGTAGATTGGAACAAGTGATTTTGGGGTCAATCGGCCAAAAAACATGGCCGCCAGCAGCCATCTTGGATTTTACTCTTTGTATGACTAAATTCTATAGCATGGGCTACAGGTCGTACCTTTAGTCTGATCGTCATAAAATTTGTCATTGATGTTAACGATGACATGTAGATGGGAACGACTCATTTTGGGGTCATTCGGCCGAAAACATGGCCGCCAGCAGCCATCTTGGATTTTACTTTTCTCTTCATGTCTATAAACTAGTATTAGACATTCAACTTTCCACATTCCTAATCGCTCCATTGACTGTAATATATTAAATTATTCCGTTTCCAAGTTGAGCTACAGTGTCATTGACACTTTCATTTACACTCCCTTTTAATGTCTCTATTCATTGCTCATTACAAAAAATTACCTTCTTTACAAAGTTGAGCTACAGTGTCATTGACACTTTCATTTATGTTTTTCACAGGGGAGTCGAAAAAAAATTGCAGGCACCTATGCTGATTTTTGACTTTCGACCCTTGTTGGGACCCACCCACCCCCTAAATAGGAACAAGTCATTTTGGGGTCATTCGGTCAAAAAAAACATGGCTGCCAGCAGCCAGTTTGGATTTCAAAATTCAATCTATTAGCATGGGCTACAGGCTATACTGTTTGTCTGATCATCATGAAATTTGTCATTTATGTTAATATTGACATATAGATGTGTTTTAACCCTTTACCCAACAAACCGGCCAAAACCGGCCAAATAAAGCTTCAACAGCCTAAAATATCTTCGGTCTGTCTCAATAGAACCATACAAATATGGATATCATTGGAACCGGCTCATTGACCACCTTGTGATGGTTACAGTTATGCCCTGTGCCAATGCATTCTCTTATATATGCGAGTCGACCATAGGTCGCCTCGCATATATAAGAGAATGCATTGGCCTAAAACAAATCTTTTTTTACCATTTTTTATGTTTACCCATACCATAGTATGGTAAACATAGTGTCGTTGCCCGGATTGACCACTCGTCGTTGGTCCGTCTGTCTGTCTGTCCGTCTGTCCGTCTGTCCGTAGACACTTTACGAGTAATGCGATAACTCAAACATTTTTTATCCGATCGAAACCAAATTTTGTATATGGGTTTCTCAGCCCAAAATACAGATCGAGTTCGAATTTGGGTTTGATCCGAGATTTGTTACAGAGTTATGGCCCTTTTTCAACTTAGAATTCACGCATTCTGCCATAACTCAAACATTTTTTATCTGATTGGAACCAAATTTGGTATGTTAGTTTCACAGCCCATAATACAGATCGAGTTTGATCCGATTAATTTTAAAGGAGTTATGACCCTTTTTCGAGAATTTTTTTTTTTTTTTAAATTCATTTTTTTTAGATTTAGCTCCTTGCTAAATTTAGCATATACAGATATTAAATTTTGTGTTTGAACTTTAATAACAATAAAAAAAAAATTTAAATAATAAAAAAAAATTGACACTTTCATTTATTTTAGTTTTATACGATTAATTAGGTATGAATCCGTGTGATATCCTGTTTTGAAAATATGAAGATTTTATTGCAATAGTTTCATGTAATATAATGATATCAATAAATTACCATGTAATCCAACATCCAGAGTATATCAGAGGATTTTTATAGATGTTGTCATTCCAAGTGAAATCTGTTATGAAATGAGTGATGACATATGATACAGAGCTCTGGTGGGTCAAGCAAGATAAACAACACTGGTGGCTGGCTGTTTGTTTATTCTAACTGTCAAATTGATTAATGGCAGCACAAGACAGGTGTTTTTCCTATTCTTGAAATTTCATTACAGGATGAGATAAGGGCCCCCTCACCTATATAAGTGTCTTCTAAATTCCATTAATTTGCTTCAAAAATAATTAACCCTTTCCAAGGTTTCCATAGACACATGCTATAATGTACATGGACTCTTCCTCATATCTCTTAATATATATTGGGTATCTTTGCACACTTCTATCAATTTTGGTATTGACTGATTAATTGATTTTTGAAAAATATATTAACCCTTCAGACACGTGCTTTCAAAATTAAAACAACAGCTGATAGCCAATTTGATTTATCTATGCAATGGGGAAACAGGCAGATAAATATACATGACTATTGTAAGTGATGACTTGTTTTGAAAATCAATATGGTACAGTCGATTTCGGTTAATAGAATATGCTCGGTGCAGCAATTTTTTATTTGAATAGCCGATTATTTGATTAGACGAATTTGCACCAAAAACGTTGTAATTTCGAGTTGACAATTTCGTAATTTTGAGTTGTACCACTGACTTGACCGATGTTTGTTTGATATAAAAACTTTTAAATACCTGTTATTAAATGTGTATTTACTTCATAATATTGTTCTCTATATTGCTTGTTTCATGTAATATTAAAATATTTGTAATACCATTGTCAGATTGTGTGTTTGTTGTTACTTTTTACCGAGGGAAAATTGTAAAAACATCGATCGATAAAAGCACGTGTTCAATGTTTACATTGAAGGACTGGTTAGAGTTATTCACCTTTGATCGATTGAAGCACATGTTTAATGTTTAGATTGAAGGACTGGTTAGAGTTATTCACCTTTGATTGATAGAAGCACATATAGTGATTGAGGAAGACCATTTATATAGAACATGATTTTATTTATTTTAAAACATATAACGGAGAGGTCTTTGCGCTTTCGTTTCGAGTTCATAATGACTGAGTAATTATGACTGGTTGTTGTTGAGTCGTTTCCGGCCGAAGGCCGGGTAGGGTGGTCGGACTGCAGTGTGCAAGTCCCTGGTGTACCCACAGCATCGCATTTATAATAGCCCTGGTTTTGTTTTTACAAGTGACACGTTAATTTGCCCTTTGTTAGCGGGTGTACTCAAACAAATACTTAAACAAACACGCTGTCATCATTAATGGGACAATCCTTTGTTCGCGCCATAGAGTGTGAAACGAACAAAACGGTTTGTACAGTCTAATTCTTTATGCATGTTCAGACATCAAATACAAAAAAACCGAGTCGCTAACATGTGTCTGTCCAACTACAGTACTGGCTTTTGTTAAACATGCAATTAGTCGCTATTGTAATGTTGTTCATCCTCTACGTGGACAACGTCACGAATAAAGCGTCGGGTTTATTGATATAAACTATAGACTATAGATGCGGGATTTACCCGCACTGCTTACAAAATTTAATATTGTCATTTATGGCGTGAATTATTAGACCCCCAAATCACCTTATCATCATCATCATGGCGTGAATTATGGGAATGTTGGGCAATAAAACAACAAGACAAGTGTTATTATAATATTTTAATATTCACATTTAATTGAAAAATCACTTTCTTATAGTAACTTATGACCGTAAAGCACTCGCTTTTGAAACATTTTATGTCACCCATTTTCGATCTAATACGATTGTCTGCGGTTTCTTGACATAAACTATAATATTTTGGATGAAATACCTTCAACTGAGTTCTAGAATGCACGAAAATAACGACTTTCAGAGCACATTTTTGCGAATTTTCTATTCTATTAAGCGATAGTCCCATCGGGAGTCTATTCGAATAAGCAATTAAAAAATAAAGATGTACTATTAAAATGGTTTTGGAATCCGAAATATTATTATAATAAACGAATTATTTGATTAACCGTTATTCGATTAATTGGAATTGACTGTAGATGTTAGTATTTCCAGGAACCTTATTTTCCCATTTGTTCACATTTTCATGGTTGATTGAATTTTAGGGGCCACAGAGCACTTAGAAGATTAACATTGAAGGTTGTGGCTTTAGTGCCCAAGCTACTTGTAAAACATTGTAATGTGTGAAACCATTCAAATGAGGGCTAACTTACTTTCTTTTATATGAACGATTTAGTGGTCATCCCCATCATATTATGTCTGTATAACATTATATAGATAATACTTTTGAATTGTATAAACTACATATATTTTTGAAAAACATACACCCCTGTTATGAAACACTTAATCTTATTTAATACACAGGTCAGATCTGATCTTATATCTGTCCATGTTTGATAAACAAATAACTGGGGAGAATGCGGGAAGGGGGGGGGTAATTAAAGTACCATTTAAATACGAGATGGAATCCCCTACATATATGTCGTTCTAAGCAGTCTGGCTTGTCAACAATTATAATTTCTCTTTAGAAGTGAATAATAAATTTTGAATATCTGGCATGTCAAAAGTGGCAAAGATAGGGATTTATCACTTTTGCTTCCAATGAATTAACTTAAACTCCTAAACATGTCCTCCGAAATCACTAAACCATTGGATCTCACAGTGAGAGGTCCTTGTGTGAATAGGGACAGAGTTATGAGATTTAAAACTACTCCTCCCCCAACCCAAATACTTTAACCCTTTCTTAAGACAAATTATTTGAGCTTTTGATTTCAAGTTGGGTACTGATATATGGATTAATTCCTGTGATCATATCTTTGACAAATTATCAGTTATGGCTAGTCACTATCGCCAAGGTATGGGTTAAACATCTGCCGATCACGATCGGCCTCTCGTTCTTATATTCTTTAACAATTTTATAATTGTTAATGTGTTAAGCCAATGCATTCTGTTATATATGTTTTTCAGCGAAGTTCTAAAAGTGTCGTGTAACAACATAAAATCATGTTTTATTATCAACTGGAAGATAAATGAATATGAAAGTGTATTTATTATAACAACTATGATATCGAGTGTTATCGTGCACAGTTATCAATTGGCAGATACCAATTCTAGTTCCAGAGATAAACAAGCCTTGAAATAGTGTGTCTGTCATTTGCAGAATGAGGTCCCCAGAGGGTGAATTTAGTGATGCTACCCCGCATAGTGGGCTAGCATCACCAAATTCACCCTTTGGTGACCTCATTCTGCTTACACCTCAGCAGAATGAGGTTCCCAGAGGGTGAATTTGGTTATGCTAGCCCGCTATGCGGGGTAGCATAACTAAATTCACCCTCTGGGGACCTCATTCTGCAAATGACAGACACCCTATTTCAAGGCTTGGAGATAAATAGTTTTTTTGTCTCCTGAACAATTGGATTTTCCTGGGGTACAACCTTTTAGAAGCCCACCATCGCCATCTGTTACATTTATTTAACATTCTATACTAAATGGATTTCCCTTTTAGTCAAAAAAGTATTCAACAGTTTATAAAAGTGCAGAAGGAATCCTATATATTGGAGGGAAATGTTCAGATAATAAGTTCAACAAACAACTTTACATACAACTAAATTTAACCATAGAAACAAGCCTTGAAATAGGGTGCCTGTCATTTGCAGAATGAGGTCCCCAGAGGGTGAATTTAGTGATGCTACCCCGCATAGTGGGCTAGCATCACCAAATTCACCCTTTGGTGACCTCATTCTGCTTACACCTCAGCAGAATGAGGTTCCCAGAGGGTGAATTTGGTGATGATAGCCCGCTATGCGGGGTAGCATAACTGAATTCACCCTCTGGGGACCTCATTCTGCAAATGACAGACACCCTATTTCAAGGCTTGCATAGAAATACTTTTATTTGCCAATCAGAATAATCATTATGACAATAAACAAAACAAAATCTGGTGAATGATTGGAAATGGCAAAAACTTTTTTGAACAATACATTGGTTTTATTTTGATGAGTTTTATTGTGAATATCTTGAATTTTTTGTATATTTGACCTTTGCATTCAGACTTTGGAGTTGACCATCTTGAGGACATGATAGAAAAGAATGATTTTCCATGGCTCATTAGCAATGTTTACGACAATCTGACGGACCGACCTCTCGCCGATGGAAAAACCTATCATGTACTGGAATGGGATGGTATCAAGGTGAGAGAGAGTGTTAGCATCGGCTATCGGCTGAGCCGAGGCAATTGCCTGGGCAAAAAGAAATTTCATCATCTATTTTTTGGCCTGCCAGTGTTTTGTGCACAATTGAAACAAATTTCTGCAGACGTTGTTTTAGTGTCGCACTGTGGAAATCTGCATACAGCAAAAATTCATTGTTAAATACCAAGGACTATTGAGATTACTTGTAAGAATGGAGTGGAGGACGAAAAGCATTTTATTATAGACTGTAAGCCCCTTAACCCTGTGAGAAAGATAATGCTTGAGAAAATTCAGTCCAATATTCCAGAATTTATTAACTATAGCGATGATGAAAAAGTTAATTTCATATTAAGTCCAAATGAAGTTGACACATTCATAAAGAAAATTTGTATGATGCAAGTTTACAAAATGTATAAGAAAAAGGAATGAGCTTGCGAACTGAAACCCGCTCTTGGGATATTATCAGATTATAACCACATATTGGCAAATAACTATTTACTATCAGTAAGCTCCACCCAAACCTCTAATTAAAAAGTTAGGCAACTCATGAATATTCTAACCTACACTTTGTTTATCTATGTACTTGATTGTATACATGTATTGATGTAAATGTCCTTTTGTTATGTCCTTTATATGTGTTGGTAATAATCTTATAATTGGATTCTATACCAAATAAACAATTTGAATTTGAATTGAGATTACAATGATAACACATGTATCTTGCTAATCAGCAGTTTTATTTAAAGGTCTGCCATGTATGATAACAGCTCAAGTTCTCAATAAAACCATACAAATATGGATATCATTGGAACCGGCTCATTGACCACATTGTGATCGTTACAGTTATACCCTGTGCCAATGCACCATGTATTATCTTTTCGTTTGTCTATATATCGTCTGCCCATTATTCCCGAACACCCCACCAAACGAATAATAGACCATTCCAATATAATTTTGTAACTGGGCGGGAGATTCCATTTAGTGCCAGCCAAAGACCAGTAAGATGGCGAGTGAAAACTCATGTATCAGCTCAGGTCAGGCATCAGCTTAGAGGGGCAAAGTGGGCTCGCCTCGCATATATAAGAGAATGCATTGGCCTAAAAAAAATTCTTTAACAATTTTAAAAATATTTTTCTACATTCTTTGACAATTTTATCATTTTTAGCTCAACTTTACTTTGTAAAGTTTGAGCTATTGCCATGGCTTTGTCGTCCGTCGTCCGTGTGTACGTGTGTGCGTGTGTACGTGTGTACGTAATGCGTCAACAATGCAGTCTACAGGTCGTACCTTTGGTCGGATCATTATGAAATTTGTCATAGCTGTTGACATCAACATTTAGACCAGAATGATTAATTTTGGGGTCATTCGGTAAAAAAACATGGCCGCCAGTAGCCATCTTGCATTTCAAAATTCAATCCATTAGCACGGGCTACAGGGCGTACTGTTTGTCTGATCGTCATGAAATTTGTCATGGATGTTAATATTGACATGTAGATGGGAACGAGTAATTTTGGGGTCATTCGGCCCAAAAACATGGCCGCCAGCAGCCATCTTGGATTTTACTCTTTGTATGACTAAATTCTTTAGCACGGGCTACAAGTCGTACTTTTAGTCTAATCATCATAAAATTTGTCAAGAATGTTAATAATGACATGTAGATGGGAACGAGTAATTTTGGGGTCATTCGGCCAAAAAACATGGCCGCCAGCAGCCATCTTGGATTTTACTCTTTGTATGACTAAATCCTTTAGCACGGGCTACAGGTCGTACCTTTAGTCTGATCATCATGAAATTTGTCATGGGTGTTAATATTGACATGTAGATGGGAACGAGTAATTTTGGGGTCATTCGGCCAAAAAACATGGCGGCCAGCAGCCTTCTTGGATTTTACTCTTTGTATGACTAAATTCTTTAGCACGGGCTACAGGTCGTACCTTTAGCCTGATCATCATCAAATTTGTCATGGATGTTAATATTGACATGTAGATGGGAACGAGTACTTTTGGGGTCATTCGGCCAAAAAACATGGCCGCCAGCAGCCATCTTGGATTTTACTCTTTGTATGACTAAATCCTTTAGCACGGGCTACAGGTCCTACTTTTAGTCTGATCATCATAAAATTTGTCAAGAATGTTAATAATGACATGTAGATGGGAACGAGTCATTTTGGGGTCAATCGGCCAAAAAACATGGCCGCCAGCAGCCATCTTGGATTTTACTCTTTTTATGACTAAATCCTTTAGCACGGGCTACAGGCCGTACCTTTAGTCTGATCATCATAAAATTTGTCGTGAATGTTAATAATGACATGTAGATGGGAACGAGTCATTTTGGGGTCATTCGGCCAATAAACATGGCCGCCAGTGGCCATCTTGGATTTCAAAATTTAATCCATTAGCACGGGCCACAGGTCGTACTGTTCGTCCGATCATCATAAAATTTGTCATGGATGTTAACAATGACATGTAGATGGGAACGAGTAATTTTGGGGTCATTCGGCCAAAAAACATGGTCGCCAGCAGCCATCTTGGATTTTACTCTTTGTATGACCAAATCCTTTAGCACGGGCTACAGGTTGTACCTTTAGTCTGATCATCATAAAATTTGTCGTGAATGTTAATAATGACATGTAGATGTGAACGAGTCATTTTGGTATCATTCGGCAGAAAAACATGGCCGCCAGCAGCCATCTTTGATTTTACTCTTTGTATGACTAAATCCTTTAGCACGGGCTACAGGCCGTACCTTTAGTCTGATCATCATAAAATTTGTCATGGCTGTTGAAATTGGAATGTAAATGGGAACGAGTAATTTTGGGGTCATTCGGCAGAAAAACATGGCCGCCAGCAGCCATCTTTGATTTTACTCTTTGTATGACTAAATCCTTTAGCACGGGCTACAGGTCGTACATTTAGTCTGATCATCATAAAATTTGTCATGGCTGTTGAAATTGGAATGTAAATGGGAACGAGTCATTTTGGGGTCATTCGGACAAAAAACATGGCCGCCAGTGGCCATCTTGGATTTCAAAATTTATTCCATTAGCATGGGCCACAGGTCGTACTGTTCGTCTGATCATCATGAAATTTGTCATGGTTGTTAATATTGGATTTTACTCTTTGTATGACTAAATTCTTTAGCATGGGCTACAGGTCGTACCTTTAGTCTGATCGTCATAAAATTTGTCATAGATGTTAATAATGACATGTAGATGGGAACGAGTCATTTCGGTGTCATTCGGCCAAAAAACATGGCCGCCAGCAGCCATCTTGGATTTTACTCTTTGTATGACTAATTTCTTTAGCATAGGCTACAGGTCGTACCTTTAGTCTGATCGTCATAAAATTTGTCATGGATGTTAACGATGACATGTAGATGGGATACAATCATTTTGGGGTCATTCGGCCGAAAACATGGCTGCCAGCAGCCATCTTGGATTTTACTTTTCTCTTCATGTCTATAAACTAGTATTAGACATTCAACTTTCCACATTCCTAATCGCTCCATTGACTGTAATACATTAAATTATTCCCTTTCCAAGTTGAGCTACAGTGTCATTGACACTTTCATTAATATGTGTTAAGCCAATGACCTATGGTCGACTCGCATATATAAGAGAATGCATTGGCACAGGGCCGTTCTGTTGGGTAAAGGTCTGCCATGGGTGATAATTTTTAATTGTGAACTGAAACGATACTTGTATGTGTAGAGCATGCAACTACATGTATGTGGATCCTGGACTTTTTAGCCATGGAAATATTTCTGGCCTGGGCAGGGGGGGGGGGGTGAAAAAAAAGCCACCAACAAGCAATTTTTTAGTGTTTTGGCAATGAGTTGGGCTTCAAAACCACTTTGAATGAGAGAAATAATGTAATTCTAACTGGTAAACTGACTGCAGGCAGTTATCGTGTTGTATTTTGTTGCAAATTTCCCCCCGCAAATCTCTGTTTTAGTGTTAAAAGGGGGGGTGGGTGTCAAAAAATGGTCGGAAAAAACTGCCATAAACGGAAAAAAAATTGGCGTGGGGGTGGGTGGGTACAAAAAATGATCGAAAGGGGAAAAATGCCATACGTGCCTGAAAATTTTTTCCGACCCCCCCCCCCCCCCCCCCCCTGGCCTGGGCAATTTTTTAGCATATGAAAATTTTGATATGTTTGATTGGGATGGTATCATGGTAAGAGCACATACACATATTCTCAAATAAGTGTCCTTTTTAACGCGGTCCTCAGCTGTTTATAATGTGGCCAGAACGTAAACACAGTTGTTGAGTTTATAGAGCTTTAAAAGTGCCTTGAGATTGCATTCAAATTAAATGCACTGTTTAGTTTAACCCTTTACCCAACAGAAGGGCCCTGTGCCAATGCATTCTCTTATATAGGTCGCCTCGCATATATAAGAGAATGCATTGGCTTAACACATTAAAAATTATAAAATTGTTAAAGAATGTAAGAAAAAATGGTAAAAAGTGTTAATTTTTTTATTTTTTAGGCCAATGCATTCTCTTATATATGCGAGGCGACCTATGGTCGACTCGCATATATAAGAGAATGCATTGGCACAGGGCATAACTGTAACTATCACAATGTGGTCAAGGAGCCGATTCCAATGATATCCATATTTGTATGGTTCTATTGAGACAGACCGAAGATATTTTAGGCTGTTGAAGCTTGTTTTGGCCGGTTTGTTGGGTAAAGGGTTAAATTCACACTGAACTAATTGGATATATATACCTCTTTGTAAAACCACAGGAGTAAAGGGGTTAACTTTTTGCTCACCCGCTCTACAATGTACAGTAATGCCCTAAATAATCGACTCCTTAACTACAGCAGAATTATGGGTAACTTTTCAGGATTTAGTCGGAAATATGGCGTGTTGCATTCATCGGAAAGCTCTCAGTAAGAGCTTTCTTATGAATGGCAACAAGCCATATTTCCGAATAAATCCTGAAAAATTACCCATAATTCTGCTGTGGTTAAGGAGTCGATTATTTAGGGCATTACTGTACCTGCCCAGATTAGCCACACAATGAGTCCAGTATTGAAGCCTTTGTTTTAACTTGTGGCAGTCAGTTTTATTTCGGACTTAACCAGGAGATTGGCGAGTTGCGGGTTGGAAATGGCACCACCATAGGAGGGATCTATGATAGTTCAGTGTTCAGACTTAACCAGGAGATTGTTTTTATGTGTAAGCAATATTTGCTAAGTGGGTGTCTGACCAGGTAACACATTGTCCAGACGTAGTGAACACCAAACCTGGCACACCAGAATGACAAAAACAAGTCAAAGTGAGATGCCGGCAGGTAGACCAGAGGCCTTTTGGAAAAGTCAAATGAGGATAAGAGCAAAAAACGGCTTAAAACATATTTGTCAAAAGAATCGTTCACGCAATACTGCTGGACACATAACACACGGGCTATATATGTTGCAATGTCTCCTCTACACAACACTATGCTTGGCAATATTTTAAGTTCCCGTCCCGAATACTCAGTAAGTAAGGCACATGGTAATAAATGGAGGGGACCTCGATGACCCAGTCAGCAAGGTGCACGAACTCCCACGCGGAAACCCCGATGTCCCAGTCATCAACGTGTATGACCCTCTTACGGGTTGGATCCCGGTGCCTCAACCGGTAAGGTGCATGGTATTCTCATGGAAGGACCCGGGTGATATAATTAGTAAGTCGTATACAATCTTATGGAGGGGACCCCGGTATCCAATATTACTACGGAGGCGGCCCCGGTGCTTCAACCAGCAAGGCGCATGGCCATAAACCTTAAATTCTTATCTGGTACCCAACATAAATCAGTTTGTGGTGTATCTATGACACAAAGTTTTGTCAGCCACCAAGTAATGTAATTATATATATATTTATAATATCAAATAACATATATGTAGTGGGGTTGTATATAGTCCAAAGCAACCCCGAAACTCAACACTAGGATGTGATACTAACATAAGATAATAAATTGTTTGTATATTATATTAATAAATGTGTTAAAGTCTATACATATTAATAATGCCATATAGGCAGTTAGTCCAAGTCTTCTTGTACTAAAACCAGCTAAGATATTGGGATGGCGATGCTGGCCATCCCAATATCTTAGCTGGTTTTAGTACAAGAAGACTTGGACTAATAGGCAGTGTGCTTGTTAAAAATAATAACAGGTAGTAAAGTTCCTCAAAGTAGTAACAGGTAGTAAAGTTCCTCAAAGTAGTAACAGGTAGACTAGTTTATAGAATTTATAGTTAATAAGTGATGGAAAAGTCTAGTTTATAACTATGCCCTTGTTGTTATCGGGTGGTATCTGAATCCAACGAGATCGCATCGCGCGTATAAATTCCTACATTTTAAATATTTCCGCGCTATCATATATGCGAATTTTACATATTAAATATCGGTATACACAAATTATGGCATCCAGGTGAGACATAAAAATCTCTTGCGGAAAACAGACGAACACGGACGGACGGGCGGACTGAACAAACGGCAGACACGGAATGTCGGCCACAAAACGTTATCCGACATTATATTAAATATGTATTAGCGACTTTTATGTGTCAAGGAGTTGATTGAATGCGCGGCTGGAGCTGGACCGTTGGAGTCCGCAATATTTATAACAACCAACGCTATCCAAATACATGCACACGCACGTGTTTATATGCTTGACACTCTGGGGTCCGGAGCCCCCGTCTTTGTATAAATATGTAAACCATAATATTTATATACTTATTAAAAGATACCAACACTGAAAATTTTAAATTATCGAATTATCCACTCTATCATGACAGGTTATTTCGTTTACTTGATCAAGGGAGGTCCCATTGTTTGATCATCGGCAACCATAAGTCCGTATTAAAATAAATAAACAAATCCTCATGCAACACAGCAGCCCCGGGTCAAAGGCCAAACATGCAGCAAGCATCCACACATCACACGACAACATGTCCATCTTACACTTGTCATGATAATTGATAAATAGGGCTGTTGTTAGTAAGTAATTCAATTACAAACCTATACATATGACATGGTGAACGCTCTTTACGTAGAGTATATAACAGTTATGTATATATATGGTACATCGGTTGGAATTGTGTTCAAAGTTCCCATGCATACAATTTGTTATCGTGATAGCAGACAAAAGCGTGGGCCATCCCACATACATGTATACAATCAACATCCATACGTTAAATGGTTTGTTGGTTAGCGGGTCCTGTTTCTAAAGTGGTGTTGACATGTGGAACTATGTAAACATGTCATATTTACTGTATTTGAGTGTTTATTTTTTTAGTGTTTATTTTTTGACTTATCGTACTAGCTTGATAACACAGAAGGAATCAATTGTTTGGAAAATGTTTACTAAGTCCGTTCCGAAATCATATTTTTGTACCGAAAGTTGGTCCTATAAAAAAATGTTTGGCCACAGCAGCTCATCAGGTACACCTCTGGTCTATAACAGATATAAAGCAATCTGTTATTTCATATATGGTTTTATTTCAGACTTAATCAGGAGATTGGCGAGTTGCGGGTTGGGAATGGCACCGCCATAGGAGGGATCTATGATAGTTCAGTGTTCAGACTTTCTTTAAAGAAAATTATTTATGCTTACAAAAATAATATTTTTCCACTAAAAGAAGCCATATGCATAGCGGGCTAGCATCACTAAATTCACCCTCTGGGGACCTCATTCTGCTTAGGCCCTCAACTGATATGGCAGACCTAGGATCAGTTTGAAGTTCCCCAGTTGAAGTTGGTGATGTTCACCCATTGGGCACCTCATTTATGAATTTTATCTTCTGCAAATTAGGGGATATAGAAACTTCATAGAAGGGAAATGTAACTATTTACATCCAAGAAGATGAAGCCTAAGCTGAATGATGTCTCCAGGGGGTGAATTTGGTGCTGCTAGCCCGCTATATGGATTAGAATGCAAGCCCAGGAGGAGGATTGAGCAATAAAATTAATATCCAAATTCGAGGGGCATGGATGGTAGGGATTCATCTAATAGTACATGGTTGGTAGGGGGCATGGATGGTAGGGATTCATCTGATAGTACATGGTTGGTCGAGAGCTTTCCGATGAATGGCAACAAGCCATATTTCCGACTAAATCCTGAAAAGTTACCCATAATTCTGCTGTGTTTAAGGAGTCGATTACTTAGGGCATTACTGTACTCTCCCAAAACAGATTGCGCATAAATGTGAACTTTTCATGAATCCGCTATGATTTGTTTCGTGAAAATAACTCATATATTCAGAGTCCTACATTGCTCGAACTTTGACCTCCTCCCTTGTTTTGAAGAAACATCCCAGGTGGTGACATCCAATTCAGAGAGAGAGCTTTCCGATGAATGGCAACAAGCCATATATCCAACTAAATCCTGAAAAATTACCCATAATTCTGCTGTGGTTAAGGAGTTGATTATTTAACCGTTTGAGTGCCAGGTCCGATGTTTGTATCAACCCATATACCCTGTGCCAATGCATTCTCTTATATATGCGAGTCGACCATAGGTCGCCTCGCATATATAAGAGAATGCATTGGCCTAACAATTTTTCATCATTTGTTATTATTTTTTACAATTTTTTACAATTTTAATAATTTTTTTTAAATCTTTAAAAAAAAAAATGTTTTTTATTTTTTTAGGGCCGACCGTAAATTAGGGCCGATGAGATCGGCCCCTGGCACTGAAAGGGTTAAAGCATTACTGTATATTATTCAAGATTGTGACGAATACTCTCTGCCTTAGTGACAGAACGACCTGCACCATCCTCAATGGATGTCAAGTTAGTAGTTAAAGACATATTATGTTCGGGTTCGTGAAACTGATTTAGTTAGTACCCAGGAGGTATGTCAAATGTGAGAATACAGTTAAAGTCATTAAGTCGAATCGCAAAGGACCGTTTGATTACTTTGAGTTATCCATGTGTTCGACTTAACCATTTCGACCATTAGCCGACCCAAAATTCCAACTAGTCGAATTAATTTCGACCCGAAAATAATTGTTTTCAACCTTGTGCACGCTATATACTCGCGCTAGATCAATAGTCAGCAACTATGCTGATCATATACAACAGACGGGGTGATATTTGTTCTGATTATTTATTGAATAACAAATTTACGGTAGAGATAACAAAAGTACATTTCATTTGACCCAGAAGTGGTTACCTTGAATAGTATTTACATAAATTAGGATTCAGGACTGGAAATGACTGGTTTCTGCATATATTTGGAATTTTGGACGTTGAATCTTTCTACAGTTTATCGCCGACTTCTAGCATTTACATTAGGTCGTCGGCCGTGTTTTCTTGCATCATCATATATCGCACTACAAGGTCACAGCCATGCATTGCATCATTTTGCGTTGTTTGCCACCAATCGCTACAAAAAAGCCGTTCTTTGATGCTTTTAACATCATCAGACGGATGGCGCATTTCTTCATTTGGAACATCGTTTTCGTTTTGGAAAGACATGATTTAATGAAATTATTCTCTATATCAAGCGGTTTAAATATGATTTTTCATTTCGTCTGTCAACACTATACTAATCCTCACATGGTGGAAATTGACCCACACACCTCATTAACATGCCAAGTAAATAACGCATTGGGACAAACAAAGACTCTAAGAAATTTCACAGCTTTTTATGCAATTGAATGGAAGCACACTTATTATAATCACATGGCGATGCGTTGCCGATGGCACTTCGACTTAACCATAGTAATAAATTAGTGTTATACATGTAAGCTGGCTGGTGGGACCAAATTTCGTTTCGCCTTAAGCGGGAATTTCGACTTATCCACCTTTGACTTAACCGTGATTATTCTATTGGCTTTGCACACAAGCTCAGCCAGGACCAGGCAATGGCTTCGAATTAAGTGGGGTATTCGAATTACCGACGTTCGACTTAACGAAGTTTGACTGTATAGCATTCTACTAACATGGCCAAAAATCTCCAGGAAGTTGATCATATCACTCCATATAAATCATTGTCTGAACCATGCGTAATTGTAAATATTTACATCTCGATTCGGGACGCAATAATCAGCGATAAACTATTGCAAATGATTTTGCCATTGCGAGTTATTGCATTTAATTAATATATGAGAATGACGGCATGTGTTGTAAATTTGGATTGATATTCATAAATATAACTTTAAGCAAGATTATTCTCCATTTCTATTTGATCACCTGACCGTAGTGTTTGACATCACTTTAATTTAGTAATAAATCTGATTTGTTTTGGAAGTTTGGGCTCTATTATATGTATTGACGGCATCTTATAATTTACAGATTGGTTTAATTGGCCTGGTAGAAGAAGAATGGATCGACACCCTGGCGACATTAGATTCCGAAGACGTATCGTATAGAGACTATGTAACAGAGGGTGAAGCATTGGCCAAAATGCTCAGAAATGAAAAGGTAGGTAGGGTATGCATACTTAGCTCATACTTTGCAGGCCTCCAAATATGGATGTCTAACCCATAGAGAGCCCCACATAGACTGGAGCAGACAACACTCCATAGTGTATGGTTCTATCTATGTGAGGCTCTCTGTGGGTTGGACATTGTTTTTTCATCTACCAGTCTAACCCACAGAGAGCCCCACATAGACTGGAGCAGACAACACTCCATAGTGTATCGTTCTATCTATGTGAGGCTCTCTGTGGGTTAGACATTGTTATCTAGCTCAAATACAGACCAAGATATCATTAAAATTGACTGGATCTGTGGACACCTGTTCTGTAGCCTGAGTGTAGTCTGCATGTTGTTTGCAGAATGAGGTCCCCAGATTGTGAATTTAGTGATGATATCCCACATAGCGGGCTAGCATTACTAAATACACCCTCAGGAGACCTCATTCTGCTTAGGCTTCATCTTCTCTGGAAAGTTTCTTTATTATCAAATTTCTATAGAAACTTCTTCACATAGATCCTATTTATTTTTAGTTTAGTTTCTCTATATCCCCAAATTGGCAGACGACATATTGCATAATCGAGGTTCCCAATGGGTGTACATTACAATATTAACCATTTGGGAACTTCAATCTGAGTCTGTCTCCCATAGCAGACGAGGCCATGCAGAATGATGTCCCCAGAGGGTTAATTTGGTGATGCTAGCCTGCTATGCGGGATAGTATCACTAAATTCTCCCTCTGGGGACCTCATTCTGCAAATGACAGGCACACTAAACTCAGGCTTGGCTGCACTGTAGTCATGCAATATTTATTGATAAATTATTACTTGGAACAGGAACAAACTGTGTTATATGATTTCTCCTCCACGGGATAAATTCAAAAGGGAATTGCGAGATGGCGGCAATATGTATTTTAACCCTATCATGACTGGAGCTTCCTGAAATTTTGTGAAAACCCTGTGCCAATGCATTCTGTTATATATGTGAGTCTCCCATAGGGTGCCTCGCATATATAAGAGAATGCAATGGCCCAACAATATTTGCTTTGACCTTTTCAGCTAATGCATTCTAGATTTGAAATGATTATCCAACTAATCAACGTCGACGAGAGTATTAAATTAATTGATCCCAAAATCTGCTAGTCGTTTAGTCAGGAAACTACCACCTCTTGGCTATCATTGGAAAATGTAGCAGTTAACACATAATGAACTTATTCTATACGATGATTATGATCCCCTCTCTACGAGCAATTTACCTCCTATTTGAAATGATGTATTCTATCAGTGTACCCAGAACCAGTCGATAATAATGAGATGTTGGTCTGTGCTTGAGCTGCACTGGACCCACCACATTTCCAAAACTTGTATAAAAAATTAATTGATCCCTCCCTACGAGCAATTTCATTGGAATGTTACCTCCTATTTGAAATGATGTATTCTATCAGTGTACCCAAACCCAGTCGATAATAATGAGATGTTGGTCTGTGCTTAAGCTGCACTTCACCCACCACATTTCCAAAACCCGTTGAAAAAATTCAGTTAGGTGGTATTGTATTTTGGTTTTCTATTATTCCAGGGTGTGGATTGTGTGATAGCGTTAACACACATGAGATGGCCAAATGATCGACGATTAGCAGAAAGTGTTTCCGAGATAGATGTCATCTTGGGTGGACATGATCATGATTATAACCTAGAACAGGTATAGGGTCGTTAGAACAGGTATAGGGTCGTTAGAACAGGTATAGGGTACTTTGTTGAATTTATTATCATGATTATAACCTAGAACAGGTATAGGGTCGTTTGTTGAATTTATTATCTCAACAGGTATATACAGGATTTTTTTACCCTGTGCCAATGCATTCTCTTATATATGCGAGTCGACCATAGGTCGCCTCGCATATATAAGAGAATGCATTGGCCTGACAATTTTTTACAATTTTAATAATTTTTTCTTGTATTCTTTAACAATTTTATAATTTCACCCATACAGAGCCCCAGACAAACATGAGCAGACAACACTCTTCTATATGCTTCTATATATGTGTGGGGCTCCCTGCAGGGTAATGGATGTTTTGTATTTTATGTCCTAAAAATTGTAAGAAACATTTATTTAAAAAAATTGATAAAAAATTGTTAGGCCAATGCATTCTCTTATATATGCGAGGCGACCTATGGTCGACTCGCATATATAAGAGAATGCATTGGCACAGGGTAAAAAAATCCCGACTTATTATCTGAACATTTACTGATGGATCTACTCATCTATGTGTATTTTGGTAAAGAAAGGTTTTAAGAACGTGACGATAATTATCACCAAATTCACCCTCTGGGGACCTCATTCTGCTTAGGGGAGACCTAGGATCTGATCGAAGATTCCCGATCGAAGATGGTGATGTTCACGTATTAGTCACCTCGATTATGCATTTTATCTTCTGCAAATTAGGGGATATAGAAATTAAACAAAAGGGGAAAAGTTACTTAAAACAATGATAATTTGTTACTATAGATACTTCCCAGAAGATGAGGTCCCCAGAGGGTAAATTTGGTGATGCTAGCTGTGTGGGTAGCATCACTAAATTCACCCTCTGGAGACCTCATTCTGAAAATGACAGACACATTATACTCAGGCTTGTTTTTAATATGTGACCCGCCATATCAAATCCAGTCGTAAGTCGGGATTTTTTTTCACCCTGTGCCAATGCATCCTCTTATATATGTGAGTCGACCATAGGTCGCCTCGCATATATAAGAGAATGCATTGGCCTAACAATTTTTTATCATTTTTTTTAAATAAATGTTTCTTACAATTTTTAGGACATAAAATAAAAAACATCCATTACCCTGCAGGGAGCCCCACACATATATAGAAGCATATAGAAGAGTGTCGTCTGCTCATGTTTGTCTGGGGCTCTGTATGGGTGAAATTATAAAATTGTTAAAGAGTACAAGAAAAAATTATAAAAATTGTTAGGCTAATGCATTCTCTTATATATGCGAGGCGACCTATGGTCGACTCGCATATATAAGAGAATGCATTGGCACAGGGTAAAAAAATCCCGACTTACGACTGGATTTGATATGGCGGGTCACATATTGGCAGCTCATAGACTGAACATTATCCATTCAAAATCACTGGTTATCAGTTAAAGATATAGAATCCGAATTAACGCAAATTTATATTTCCTTGGCTTCAGGGGTAAAAAATATTTGATACGAGTTGAGGAATCCATCCTTCAGAGCTCAGAGTGGTGGTATCGATTTTTGAAATCTATTATTTTTCAGCACCAATAATATTTAGTGGCCCAGTAAAAGTTGACGAGAAGTCAGTCTCAGACCAAATTGTGGATGAAGATGGATAACTCTAAAATCAAGTGGCTTTTATGTGTCAGATAATTGACAAACCGCAAAATTTTACTGAACAAAATGTTGATAAATAACAGGTTTTGGGCAATTTTATACTATAGTTGACTGTGGTTAGCATTATTTTTGGGCAATTAATTGATTATGAATACTGAAGTTGCATTTCTAAAAATGTTGTTGTTGGAATCTGATGGTATGGGGACCATCAAATTGGATTGAGTACCTTTAATTCTATAGACACGTGTTTTCACAAAAATATAACCATAGGAAAAACAGACAAACTTTTGTTCATGTATTTAGCCAAATTGTATGTAGTCAAGGAATATAAACCATGGTTCCTTTACCGCATATAATCTCGGTGCCTCAGCAGTCACAGCACAGTTAACTGCGGTGCAATTACCGCAGTTATAAATGCATAATAACCCCCGTTACTGGGACATCAATTATTAGGGCAGTACAGTCGCCGCAAATTTTGCATAGGAGAATAAACTGTTCACATCACCGGCAACAAAATATATATCTATATATCTATATCTATATTTGCGAATGTCTGTCTGTCTATATCTCTGTGCTCTATAGAAATTCACAGGTGACCATCTAGATGCCACAAAAGGGGTCTAATATGGGAATCTTTCGAAAGTGACGCCGTTGTTGTTCGAGGCAGAAAAGGGGAAGGGGCAGAATTTTTTTTTTTTCGCCGATTGCCACCAAACTTATATAGAATCATCCCCATGATATTAGGATTCTAATGGTGTGGTTTAAATATGTCAAAAGTGATGCCGATCGAGTCAGAGATGCACGCCGGAAGGGAATAGGGGCACCAAAATTGATAAAAATAATTTTAGTGCCGATTTCCACCAAATTGATACACATTCTTCTCCATGATACAAGGAATCTAATTGTGTGATTTAAAGACACCAAATTGGTGTCATTTGGATGAGAGATTAGGGGGGGTGGACACTAAATCTGATAAGAATTGGTTTAGTCGTCGATTGCCACCAAACTTATTCAAAATCATCCACATTGTATGAGGAGTCTAATGGTGTGGCTTAAAGCCGACAGTGGCGTCATTCGAGTCAAGGGCGCACTGAAAGGGAGAAGGGCACCAAAATCAATACACAATAATTTTAGCGCCAATTTCCACCAAATTGATACAAATTCTTATCCATGATGCGAGAAATCTAATTGTGTGATTTAAAGACGCCATATTGGTGCTGTTTGGGTGAGAGATGGGGGGGGTAATAACTATGATAAGAATTTGTTTAGTTGCCGATTACCACCAAACATATATAATCATCTCCATTATATCATGCATGCATGAGTCTAATAGACGTGGTTTAAATATGACAAAATTGGCGGTGTTCAAGTCATGCATGTTTGTGTGAGAGACGAAGTAGGGGGTGGCATGGGCAATAAATTTGATAAAAAATTGCTTAGTCGCCGATTAGCACCAAACTTATAAATAATCATCTCCATGATATCAGGAGTCTAATTGTGTGGTTTAAAGATGTCAAAAGTGGGGCCATTCGAGTCAGGGGTGCACAGAGGGTGAGAAAGGGACACAACAATTGATAAACAATATGTTTAGCGCCAATTTCCACCATATTGATACATATTCTTCTCCATGATACAAGAAATCTAATCGTGTGGTTTAAATACGCCAAATTGGTGCCGTTTGGGTGAGAGATATGTGGGCCCTAAATTTTATATGAATTTGTATACTTACCAATTTTCACCAATTGTATATATATTCATCTCCATAATGTCAAAAGTGGCACCGCTTGAGTCTGAAATAGGGACGGGAGGTTCACCAAAACTGATAAAAATATGTTTAATTCCAATTACCATCATATTAATACACGTTATTTTCAAATGATACGAGGAATCAAATCGTGCATGTTCAAAATGCCACATTTGGTGTCTAGATATAATTGCGAATATCGGTCTATGTTTTCTATATATAACTTCACGGTGTACAATCGATATGGCACCAAGGCAGTCTAATAGGGGTAGCTTTTTATGAGGAAGAATATGATGCAAATTAAATTTTTCTAAAGTGACGCTGTTGGTGTCGGTCATAAAAGGGAGAGTGGCAGCAAAAAAAATATGAAATAGTTTTGTCGCTGATTTCCACCAATCTTATACATAATCACCTTCACGATATGGTGCTGTTCTAGTCAAGGTGCACTTGGGGAGAGGGGGCACCAACAATTGATTTTAAAAATAAATTTTAATGCTGATTTCCATCAAATTGATATATTATTCTTCTCCATGATACGAGGAAAATAATCGTGTGATTCAAAAACGCCAAATTGGTGCCGTTTGGGTGAGAGATGTGGGGTGGGTAATAATTATGATAAGAATTGGTTTAATTGCTGATTATCACCAAACCTATGTATAATCATCTCCATTATAGCATGCATGCATGAGCATGCATGCATGGACATGGTTTAAATATGTCAAAAGTGGCGCCATTCAAGTCATGCATGAGGAGGGGAGTTGAACCAAAACTGATACAAATATATTTAGCACTAATTTCCACCAAATTCATGCACGATCTTCTCTAATGCTACGATGAATTAAATCACATTTGGTGTTGTTTGGGTCATGGATGGTGAGAGGAGATGCACTAGCCTTAATAAGATTGTTCTATCCGCCGATATCCACCAAAGTTATATACAAGCCTTGAAATAGTGTGTCTGTCATTTGCAGAATGAGGTCCCCAGAGGGTGAATTTGGTGATGCTAACCCGCTATGCGGGGTAGCATCACCAAATTCACCCTCTGGGAACCTCATTCTGCTGAGGTGTAAGCAGAATGAGGTTCCCAGAGGGTGAATTTGGTGATGCTAACCCGCTATGCGGGGTAGCATCACTAAATTCACCTCTGGGGACCTCATTCTGCAAATGACAGACACACTATTTCAAGGCTTGTTTATAGGTCATTTCCTAGGCCATCTCCATATCGTTCTAAGGAGTTTTTGGCATTCAAAGTTCACAATCTCGACAAATCGTGACCGAATTAAGTAACTCGAACAATTCTATCTTCTCAACTGTCAAATTTATATGAGGATGGGAATCGGGGCATTCATATAATGAGCTAGCACAACAGATACATAGAAGAAAGCACTAAAAGTTTATTTACGTGCGCTCGCGCAACAGTATTGCGATCAGACAGATTCGTAGGTATGTTGGTGTCACCCTACTCCGTTTCACTCCATGTCGTCACCAAAAACGACGTAAAACCTCGTGGCGTTCTGACATTTTTACTGTGCCGCGTTTTTGCTATGTTTATTTTATGTGTTGTTTTCGATTATTTGTTTGTCGCCGATATCGCCATTTGTCGGGATTCCCTGTTTCTATATTTAAAAATGGCATGCTCGTAGTGAGCCTCGATTTCGATTTTTTTCTCCCAGGTCAAAATACGTCAGAGTTATGACAAAAATAGATCGACCTACATTTTCTCCATCAGAACTCTACATCAAAGAGTCTATAGACTCCTTCGGGACCTACATAGACTCCTTCATTTGGGTATTTTTACTTATAATTGGGAAGTTTGATCATTTTTGGTTCGTGCGAAGACCTCTTTTTATCGTGCGGGAAAAGAGAGACATTCAAAACGCGATTTCGTAATTTGACGCAATAGGCTGAATAGCCTAACCTTCAGCCGAGTTCCGGGTCAAATACAATGAATAACGTAACACAAAACAAAACGCATTTGTTGACACAAACACCGTTTGAAGAGTTTATTATTAAAATGATCGTTATTGATTAATTATTTATTAATTATTGATATGTATTGTTGCATATTGGCTGCTATCAATATTTACACAAATGGTATTAATTATTTCTTATAATTGCTCCTTTGGTCAACTTTGACTATCGGAAAATGAAAATATGCCGCTGAAAAAAATGTAATTGATATTAAAGTCTCATCCTTTCGGCAACATGGAATTGGTTTTAATCACTTAAATGATTAATATAGTAATTTGCCTTTTGTCCCGACTTACGACTGGATTTGATATGGCGGGTCACATATGGTTGAGGTTATTACTTGGTTAGTTTGATATCTAGTGAGATATCAGTCCTCGGTAACATCATATCAACCTGAGACCAAGCCTTGAAATAGGGTGTCATTTGCAGAATGAGGTCCCCAGAGGGTGAATTTGGTAATGCTAGCCCGCTATGCGGGGTAGCATCACCAAATTCACCCTCTGGGGACCTCATTCTGCTGAGGTTTAGCATCACCAAATTCACCCTCTGGGGACCTCATTCTGCTTACACCTCAGCAGAATGAGGTTCCCAGAGGGTGAATTTGGTGATGCTAGCCCACTATGCGGGGTAGCATCACTAAATTCACCCTCTGGGGACTTCATTCTGCAAATGACAGACATCCTATTTCAAGGCTTGATACCAAACTAACCAAGTGGTAACCAAGTCATTATTTGGTTATTTTAGTATCAACCCATTGATAGCTGTTTTTTGTTTTTTTACCTATTTACCCAGATAAATTAGAATTATCAATTCTTAATTTGCTGAGATGTTCAGATACCATAAGCAGACAGAAATATCCCATGGATTCCCATTCATTCACAGGTCAATGGAAAGCACATCATCAAAAGTGGCACGGATTTCCTGAATGCCAGTAAAGTGACCTTCACCTTGACTGATGCATCCTGGGATATAGCCATAGAGAAAATAGATTTGGATGAAAATGTGGAAGAGGATGACGAGGTCAAACAGATTGTAAACCAACATTTAGGTGAATATTATTAGATATACAAAAATATATAAAATATATGCCATATTATAAACCATTTGAAAGAGGAAGCTCCAAAACATTGTATTATCAACTTATCCGGTGATATACAGTTACAGACGTGTTTTTTCATCCAGATTGTAGTAAAAAGTGTATTATTTTCAATGGAGGGGGAATAACTGTATATCTTAAAGATTGAGTTATTCCCCTTACATTGAAAATACGATCTTTGGTTTCAATGCTGTTGCATTCTTGGAGTCAAAACGGGGGTAATCATCTCTATAATTTCAGCTGTTTTCTGTTTCTGTGTGGGCGTATCAGTCCTCCTCACGAAGAATTCCTCGCGGGAGTAATAAATTACTCCTGCATAACAGGTTACGGGAGCAATTGCTCCCGCAATTCATAAATGAATAAATGTTCATTAACTTCATATTATTGGTAAATTAAATAGTTATTACTGTTTAACATATTAAAATTTACAATGTACAAGTACATGTTGTTGTTTCTACTTTGATTTTGAGTTGACTTAAAGTATTATACCCTGGGGTCTTATTACAATGAATGCCAAGTCAATTACATGTAGGGTCCATGAAATTTTATTAATAAATAATTCAACTAGGACTAGTTGTTGCACTATTTTCGGCATCAAGTTGCTCGAAATACACAGCACTCAGGTGGCTTTTGGTGTTTAAGTGCCGCTCCAGAGTCCATTTGGAAATAAAAGACGAACCGGCTGCCGTTTCGTACTATACCGGTAAGTATTTTTCCGAACGCGGTCCGAATGCTTGGCGCATGCTTCACAATAATCTTTCGTGATGATTGTTTTGCCATCCCTGTTCTCAGTCTCATAACCAAAATATTGTTTAAACATCCATGATAGTGACAGGAAAACCATGATTATTTATTTTATTTTCAAAATGTGGTGCGTTCGATACGATTTCCCGGTATTTCCGGTGAGAATACAATCCGGTCAGAAGTTAACACTAAAGCGCCGTTTCCACTATGAAAAAAGACAGGAGCGATACTTTGCGCCAGGGAAATTGAAATTGCGGGCTCTGCTGGGTGCGAGCGGAATAGCGCCCGCTTCGTGGGGAGGACTGGCGTATTCTGAGACACAGATGTTTATAGTATTTTAATCATATTTTATGGCATGGATTGTTATTAAAACTGTTTATTACACTCATCTGCACGATTTCCATTGGAAACAACATTAACCCTTTCAGTGCCAGGGGCCGATCTAATCGGCCCTAAACCTACACAATAAGTCTGTTAAAGAATATAATAAAATATATTAAAATTGTAAAAAAAAAAAAAAAAAAAAAAAAAATGTTTAAGCCAATGCATTCTCTTATATATGCGAGGCGACCTATGGTCGACTCGCATATATAAGAGAATGCATTGGCACAGGGTATATGGGTTGATACAAAAATCGGCCTGGCACTCAAAGGGTTAATTAAAAATTGTAATGTCACTAGTGAATTATGTCATTTTCGTTACGTCACATTGAAATTTAGGTGGTTGATCTTTCTCCACATCGGGACTTTCATGCATTAATACTGTGTGTTTTAATCAAATGAACCAAATGTGTAGTAAATAGAGTAATCAATTAGTTCCGAGAATTATGTTAAATAATTCACTCGAGGTGAGAGGCGTTTAGGTAAGAAGCTTGTGCGCTAACACGCAATCGTTTCTTACCGACGTCTCTCACCTCTCGTGAATTATTTAACATAATTCTCGACAAATTACTGGAAAATCCACCAGTTTGTCCATCTGGCCGTTCATCTCTTGATCTGCCCGTCCACCTACAGTAATGCTCTAAGTAATCAACTCCTTAACCACAGCAGAATTATGGATAATTTTTCAGGATTTAATCGGAAATATGGCTTGTATACCCCCCTCAACATTAATTCAGCTGCAGTTACTGCACGTGATGTCAGTCAGGGCCACGTATATCATGACTTATTGCTCAGTCAGCTATTGGTCATTTGTAATAGTCTTGTGTGTTTAAGTCACAGTATGTGTGTGTTTCTATACTCATAGAAGTGTCGCTAATTAGTCACTTTGGGTTTTAAAGTAGCACCCAATGATATATGCAGACAATGTGTGTAACTTAAATCTTTACGACCTCCGATAGATCCTATTGCCTTCCATTTTGGTCGGGAAAGTTGCAAATCACATTTGCTGCAATGCGAATATTGTCACCATATGTATGTATACAAGCACCATATATTTAGCAATAACAAACTGTGGTTTAAATTTGGTTTGTTATCGCTGCAAATAACATCTAAATCAACTTATACAAACGCATATAGACTACTGCAAATAACATCTAAATCAACTTATACAAACGCATATAGACTACTGCGGCTATTCAACACTCAGTACCGGTATCGTGAAATTTGTCCAAGTACTGACGGTTCCGGTACCAGTACTGTGACTTTGTCACACCGTACAGGACTGTTCCGGTACCAGTACTGTGACTTTGTCACACCGTACAGGACGATTCCGGTACCACTACTGTGACTTTGTCACACCGTACAGACGGTTCCGGTACCAGTACTGTGACTTTGTCACACCGTACAGATGGTTCCGGTACCAGTACTGTGACTTTGTCACACCGTACAGACGGTTCCGGTACCAGTACTGTGACTTTGTCACACCGTACAGGACGGTTCTGGTACCAGTACTGTGACTTTGTCACACCGTACAGGACGGTTCCGGTACCAGTACTGTGACTTTGTCACACCGTACAGACGGTTCCGGTACCAGTACTGTGACTTTGTCACACCGTACAGGACGGTTCCGGTACCAGTACTGTGACTTTGTCACACCGTACAGGACGGTTCTGGTACCAGTACTGTGACTTTGTCACACCGTACAGGACGGTTCTGGTACCAGTACTGTGACTTTGTCACACCGTACAGGACGGTTCCGGTACCAGTACTGTGACTTCGTCACACCGTACAGACAAGATCCCTCATCTGATCGTCAGCAAACTACAGATTGATCTTCGGGGTGACCACTATATGTGGTGGGTGGGTACTAGTACTACCTATATACGAGCGCCTGCGGCGCATAACATACTATCGGTGGTGGGATGGGGTGGTGGGTGGGTACTAGTACTACCTATATACGAGCGCCTGCGGCGCATAACATACATTGACCACTCATCGTCCATCTGTCCTTTTAGCTGTCCGTCCGTCCATCTGTCTGTCCATTTGTCCATCTGTCTGTCTGTCCGTCCATATACACTTTACACATAATACAATAACTCAAACATTTGATCCGATTGGATAAAAAAATTTATTTGAGTTTCTCAGACCAAAATACAGATCGAGTTCGATTATGGGTTTGATCCGAGTATTTTTTACAGAATTATGGCCCTTTTTCGACTTAGAATTCACGCATGCTGCCATAACTGAAACAATTCAAAGAGAACTGGCCAAACAACAGAGTAGTGCAAAATTAGATAAATTGATTTAGCTATCTTTTTAACCACAAATTAGTGAGGTGAATTTATTTAATTAGACCAATGAGGTGAATTTATTTAATTAGACCAATGAGGTGAATTTATTTAATTAGACCAATGAGGTGAATTTATTTAATTTAATGGAGCACTTGGTCCTTAGATGCTTGGGCTTACATTGGATCAAACAGGTCCGATGTAGGTGATTTAACCCCTTTTACCCATTCCATGTCTTTAACCCTTTCAGTGCCAGGGGCCGATCTCATCGGCCCTAATTTATGGTCTGTAAAATCGGCCCTAAAAAAAAATTAAAATTAAATATTTACTTTTTTTTTTAGATTATTTTTTTTTTGGGTTGAATTTTGTTTGGGTATGCTTAAGCATGCTATAGCGAATTTAAAAACAAACTGGATAAAACCTTAGGGGCATGTTATAACTCAAAACTATCACCAAGTATTCATAGTAATAATTTTGATGCCCAAGAAAAATGTAAGATTCCCTGGCACTAAACCTACAAAATAAGTCTGTTAAAGAATATACCCGGTAAGAAAAAACTATTAAAATTGTAAAAAATTGTAAAAAATAATAACAAATGATGAAAAATTGTTAGGCCAATGCATTCTCTTATATATGCGAGGCGACCTATGATTGACTCGCATATATAAGAGAATGCTTTGGCACAGGGTATATGGGTTGATTCAAAAATCGGACCTGGCACTGAAAGGGTTAAACCTTTTCGATTATTAAATAACTATATTATTTTTGCAATTTTCAACACTATGATATTGGTGACAGGCTCTATATTTTAGATGTTATATTAAGGCCAAAACAAAAACAGGCAATTTTTTTTAGAATCGATGAGGGAGCGAGGGTTTTATTTTTATTTTTTATTTTTGTTATGGGGATAATGCCCATAGTTAGCATGGGTTATTATACCTTCCCAGGTTAAGAAAATGTAAGGAGAACATTGTTTTGATATAAACTAATGTATTCCACTATAAAGAATGACCATAATCAAGGGCGGATCTACCATCTGGCGCCCTTGGCGCGCCCCCCCCCCCTTTTTTTCGCCAGAGCAAGGAATATTTGGACGTGTCCGGGCGCTATTCGTCTCTGAGCGAGTTTATTGCTAACATACATGCAAATATATACAACAGTTTACATGTTTTACATTAATCTGACTCGAGTACAATTATTTCAACTGTGAATGGATGTACTAGTATATCCATGCAAGGGCTAAACCAACATCCCGTGCGACGTGGGCGCGCCCCGCGTGGAATATTTTTGCCATGCAGAGCAAAATAATTCTGTCCACATTTTATTTCTGGGCGTCGGAAAATATCTGGCCAGGCGCCAAGTTTTAGGCGCCATAAGTTTTTATATAAACATAGATATAGCAATTCTAACTGTGGTGTCAAAATGTCAATTCCATCTATATATACATGTACATGTAGCAATAGAAATGAGATGGCTACACTTTGGGATAAGCCTATAGTATACAACGTATATATAGTCTGAGCATTCGATAGTACGGAGGTTGTACTATCGAACTTCAAACCATCGAACAGCATTATATCGTCGTAAAGAAATTATATATAGGCCTACGCCATACTACGGTATACTATTAAGGTCCCAATCGTCCTGACCCAAGGTCCCAATCGTACAAGGACCCAAATCGACCAAGGTCCCAATCGCACAAGGTCCCAATTAATCGTCCAGCAAGGTCCCAATTGTCCGACAATCGTAGTATTTTGTGATGCACATGTACCCAGTCCTGATGTATAGTATAATATCGATACATCCATTGATCGGAGTAAATTTAATTATCACTAGCTCCATATAAGCTACATAAACTGAGATTTATGTTTTATGTGTGCATACCCAGATTGGAACATATCAAATTTATATATGTAACTCAATATTATTCATTTTCTAGTTATTTTAATATCAGTATCCGATTGATTTTTCAATGGGCACATGACACAGCAAAACGTGTCGTTTTGAATGTAGGATCCAAAAAAAAATCCCGGGGGAGGTTGCTCGTGCCCCCATCTACCACAAGGGGGGTCCCTCTTGTGCTCTCCCCCGATCACCGCTTTGCGGCTCGGATGATGCTATGCCTATATTAATGGCGCCCCCCCCCTTTTCAAAATTCCTGGATCCGCCCCTGATAATAAGATCGTTCTCAACGTTGTAGATGGACCAGTCTACTAACGTTTTATCACCTGTTGTCACATTTAATGGGAAGAGAATATTTGCGTTTCTAATATTGTTTGGTAACAAGCATGTTTAATAACAACAAACAGAACTAAATATCCGGTTCAATTACTAAAATAAAAATACGGAAATTGAATACAATCGAAACGAAAAAATATATATAGTGATCTTCATAGAAAGTCTAGAATGACTTATTCTGCCGTATCTGAATAAGTATTAACTATTATGTACCTCAATACATGCCAGCCACAAAAACTTCAAATATTAAACCAGCATACACATCACCAATACGCACCATATTTCTTTCCGGTTTGCGTTCCCGAAATTGTAAATCTCAGAATTGTTTACTATTTACCGTTTACCGTTTCGAATTGATAAAATACCTAAATATTTGAACACATTTGACTTAATAAACTTGGGGTTTGGGCAGCTTGTGGTGACAATATACCTGGTAGTTATGGTTGCATAGTGTCAGTTTTTTTAATACCAACACATACACCATTGGTATGTCTATCATATTCGATGTTTGAAACATAACTAATTTCTGTTTTCTAGTTTCCTATTTTCGTGTTATCATTTGACAGCTTGGTCAAATTTAAAATTGTAATAAAATGGTTCAACGCAGGCCTTTTTTCCAGACGCGGCTATGCCCGAGAATCCATGCCTAACCCTTCTATTTTGACCCATACATTCCAACAATTTGTGTTATTACTGGTTTTATGAACATTGTCTATACTACTTTAGATCATAACAGTGTACTCTATAATTCAACATCAAAAGATTATGATTCCGATCATAGCAATTTACTATCACCAAGGGATGGGTTGTGATTGGCCTCTTGTTTGAATTTCAGGTTGACATCTAGTATAACTTAGATATTTCAACTTTCTGCATTCCTAATCGCTCCATTGATGGTAACACATGAAATTATCCCCCATCCAAATTGAGCTACAGTGTCATTGACACTTTCCTGTTGTTTCAGCTGAAATTGATAATAAGATGGACGAGTTGTTTGTTAAGTGTGGGTTAAACATCTATCGATCGTTATTGGCCTCTCGTTTTTGTTTTAGCTGAGAATTATAATAATATGGATGAGCTGTAAAGTGTGGGTTAAACATCTGCCGATCGTGATTGGCCTCTCGTTTTATTTTCAGCTGAAATTGATAATAAGATGGACGAGCTGTTAGGTGTGTTGAGTGTGGAGCTCGATGGAAGATTCTCAACAATTAGAACACAAGAAACCAATCTAGGTGAGAAGGAAATAATAAAACACACGGTGTACCTCACAGAGATAGAAACTTGCAATACCGAGTGGCATCCACTTGGGTCTGTTTGGGGCTCCCTATAGGAACCAATCTAACTGAGAAGGGATTAGTTTAACCCACAGGGTGCCTCACAGATCATATAGAGGTAGAGGGTTACAATACTTAGTGGTGTCTGTTTGGGGCTCCCTATAGGAACCAATCTAACTGAGAAGGGACTAGTTTAACCCACTTGGTGCCTCACAGATCATATAAAGATAGACACTTACAATACTTACATGTAGTGGTGTCTGCTTGGGTCTGTTTGGGGCTCCCTATAGGAACCAATCTAGCTGAGAAGGGACTAGTTTAACCCACGGGGTGCCTCACAGATCATATAGAGAAAGAGGGTCACAATACTTAGTGGTGTCTGTTTGGGGCTCCCTATAGGAACCAATCTAGCTGAGAAGGGATTAGTTTAACCCACAGGGTGCCTCACAGATCATATAGAGAAAGAGGGTCACACCATAGACTAAAAATAGGATAGACGTCGCACTCATGGTTATCAAACTGTAACGCTATTGGACGTCGCCATTGCGTTGGCCCTCAAGTGTTAAGGTAGTTCAGAAAAGTAGGGGGAGATAATTTTACGTTATATTTACATCGAGTTCGCGCAGGTTGTCGAGAGATATTCGTAATAAATGTACTTTATACTAACTTTGTAACATTATGAATTTTAGGTAACATTAACTGAATGCCTAAGAATGCGATTTTGTTCAAGATAGGTTTTCCTGAAATAGAAAGTGCCCGCAATTCGATGTTGTTTACGCCGGCACATTGACAAGCTAACAAACTGTCTTGTTATTTCTTGTGGCAAGTTGTGAATTTTGCGTTGAGGTTTATTTACTCAGATTTCTTACATGTAGTGTGGATTTAGTGCATTACCGATTGGCCGATCAAATGACGTCGAGTGACGTATCTATCCTTCCTTCATCTATGGTTACACCACTGAGTGGTGTCTGCTTGGGTCTGTTTGGGGCTCCCTATAGGAACCAATCTAACTGAGAAGGGATTAGTTTAACCCACGGGGTGCCTCACATATCATATAGAGATAGAAGCTTACAATACTTAGTGGTGTCTGTTTGGGGCTCCCTATAGGAACCAATCTAACTGAGAAGGGATTAGTTTAACCCACAGGGTGCCTCACAGATCATATAGAGATAGAGGGTTACAATACTAAGTGGTGTCTGTTTGGGGCTCCCTATAGGAACCAATCTAGCTGAGAAGGGATTAGTTTAACCCACAGGGTGCCTCACATATCATATAGAGATAGAAGCTTACAATACTTAGTGGTGTCTGTTTGGGGCTCCCTATAGGAACCAATCTAGCTGAGAAGGGATTAGTTTAACCCACAGGGTGCCTCACAGATCATATAGAGATAGAAGCTTACAATACTAAGTGGTGGCTGTTTGGGGCTCCCTATAGGAACCAATCTAACTGAGAAGGGATTAGTTTAACCCACGGGGTGCCTCACAGATCATATAGAGATAGAGGGTTACAATACTTAGTGGTGTCTGTTTGGGGCTCCCAATAGGAACCAATCTAGCTGAGAAGGGATTAGTTTAACCCACGGGGTGCCTCACAGATCATATAGAGATAGAAGCTTACAATACTTAGTGGTGGCTGTTTGAGGCTCCCTATAGGAACCAATCTAGCTGAGAAGGGATTAGTTTAACCCACAGGGTGCCTCACAGCTCATATAGAGATAGAATACTTACATGTAGTGGTGTCTGCTTGGGTCTGTTTGGGGCTCCCTATAGGAACCAATCTAGCTGAGAATGGATTAGTTTAACCCACTGGGTGCCTCACAGATCATATAGAGATAGAAGCTTACAATACTTAGTGGTGTCTGTTTGGGGCTCCCTATAGGAACCAATCTAGCTGAGAAGGGATTAGTTTAACCCACAGGGTGCCTCACAAATCATATAGAGGTAGAAGCTTACAATACTTAGTGGTGTCTGTTTGGGGCTCCCTATAGGAACCAATCTAGCTGAGAAGGGATTAGTTTAACCCACAGGGTGCCTCACAAACCATATAGAGGTAGAGGGTTACAATACTTTGTTGTGTCTGTTTGGGGCTCCCTATAGGAACCAATCTAGCTGAGAAGGGATTAGTTTAACCCACAGGGTGCCTCACAAATCATATAGAGGTAGAGGGTTACAATACTAAGTGGTGTCTGCTTGGGTCTGTTTGGGGCTCCCTATAGGAACCAATCTAACTGAGAAGGGATTAGTTTAACCCACAGGGTGCCTCACAGATCATATAGAGGTAGAAGCTTACAATACTAAGTGGTGTCTGTTTGAGGCTCCCTATAGGAACCAATCTAGCTGAGAAGGGATTAGTTTAACCCACAGGGTGCCTCACAAATCATATAAAGATAGAGGGTTACAATACTTAGTGGTGTCTGTTTGGGGCTCCCTATAGGAACCAATCTAGCTGAGAAGGGATTAGTTTAACCCACAGGGTGCCTCACAGATCATATAGAGGTAGAAGCTTACAATACTAAGTGGTGTCTGTTTGGGGCTCCCTATAGGAACCAATCTAGCTGAGAAAGGATTAGTTTAACCCACGGGGTGCCTCACAAATCATATAGAGGTAGAAGCTTACAATACTTAGTGGTGTCTGTTTGGGGCTCCCTATAGGAACCAATCTAGCTGAGAAGGGATTAGTTCAACCCACAGGGTGCCTCACAGATCATATAGAGATAGAGGGTTACAATACTTAGTGGTGTCTGTTTGGGGCTCCCTATAGGAACCAATCTAGCTGAGAAGGGATTAGTTTAACCCACAGGGTGCCTCACAAATCATATAGAGGTAGAGGGTTACAATACTAAGTGGTGTCTGCTTGGGTCTGTTTGGGGCTCCCTATAGGAACCAATCTAACTGAGAAGGGATTAGTTTAACCCACAGGGTGCCTCACAGATCATATAGAGGTAGAAGCTTACAATACTAAGTGGTGTCTGTTTGAGGCTCCCTATAGGAACCAATCTAGCTGAGAAGGGATTAGTTTAACCCACAGGGTGCCTCACAAATCATATAAAGATAGAGGGTTACAATACTAAGTGATGTCTGTTTGAGGCTCCCTATAGGAACCAATCTAACTGAGAAGGGATTAGTTTAACCCACAGGGTGCCTCACAAATCATATAAAGATAGATGCTTACAATACTTAGTGGTGTCTGTTTGAGGCTCCCTATAGGAACCAATCTAGCTGAGAAGGGATTAGTTTAACCCACAGGGTGCCTCACAAATCATATAGAGGTAGAGGGTTACAATACTAAGTGGTGGCTGTTTGAGGCTCCCTATAGGAACCAATCTAACTGAGAAGGGATTAGTTTAACCCACAGGGTGCCTCACAGATCATATAGAGGTAGAGGGTTACAATACTTAGTGGTGTCTGTTTGAGGCTCCCTATAGGAACCAATCTACTGAGAAGGGATTAGTTTAACCCACAGGGTGCCTCACAGATCATATAGAGATAGAGGGTTACAATACTTAGTGGTGTCTGTTTGGGGCTCCATATAGGAACCAATCTAACTGAGAAGGGATTAGTTTAACCCACAGGGTGCCTCACAGATCATATAGAGATAGAAGCTTTCAATACTAAGTGGTGTCTGTTTGGGGCTCCCTATAAGAACCAATCTAACTGAGAAGGGACTAGTTTAACCCACGGGGTGCCTCACAGATCATATAGAGATAGAGGGTTACACCACTGAGTGGTGTCTGAATGGGTCTGTATGGAGTTCCCGATAGAACCAATCTAAGTAAAGAGGGATTAATTCTACCCACATGGTACCTCAGAGATACATGCCTTTCACTACTGTGTGGTATCTGTTTCTCCCTGTTTGGGGCTCCATATGGGTTCTTAGGATACTTTGGTCCAACAGTCATAAGATATATGTCAGAGGAGCATGTTTTCCTTTTGAGGTATGAAATATTTTTTTACACTTTTTAGCTCACCTGAGACGAAGTCTCCGGTGGAGCTATAGTCATCACTACTCGTCCGTCCGTCTGTCCGCACGTCCGTCTGTCCGTCCGTCAACAATTCTTTGAACATCTTCTCCTCTGAAACCATCAGACCGATTGGGTTTATATTTGGTGTGGATGTTCCCTAGGTGACTCTTATTCAGATTTGTTCAAATGAGATCACCATGTCAAATAGTTTTGATGTCAGGACCATAACTATTTTTCCACATAGTAATTCTTAAAACGACTTCTTTTCTGAAGTTGTCGGGCCGAATGGGTTCACATTTGGTATGAGGGTACCTTGGGTGACTGTGGTTCAGATTTGTTCAAATGAGGTCACTGGGTCAAATGTGGGTGGGGCTATGGACATAAATCTGAAGAATTTTTTTTTAGATTTAACTTATTGCTCAATTTAACCCAAAAAAATTTATGTCTATTTTATTTTTAATAAATATTTTTTTTTATTTAAATAAAATAAAAAATATTTAATTAAAATTTTGAAGAACTTAGGACATTACATCGTCGGGGGGGGGGGGTAGGTACCTCTAGTCACCCCACTAAATTTGGTTGAAATCAGGGGTTTGTGAGAAAACAGACAGATGTACAGAAATGTTCAGTAAGTTCCATATCCTTGCATTCCCAAACCATCTCTGCTCTGTACCACCAAGCATGATAGACACATGTTGTTTATAAAACAGTGCCAGATTTATAGATAACAGAACTTCTGTGGCTATAGGCAGAGTCCCCTGGGAGTGTATTCATGTCATTCATAATTTAAATGAGATTAATAGTGTTGAGCATTTGTTTTCTAAAGCTGTCAATCAAGCACCATGATTGTTTACAATACCCTGGTCATTAATATCAATTTAAATTCCTTTTCTCAAAGCTGTAATGAAGTGTGTCTGGCATTTGTAGAATGAGGTTCCCGGAGGGTGAATTTAATTATGCTACCCTGCATAGCATGCTAGCATTGCTAAATACACCATTTGAGGGCCTCATTCTGCTTAGGCCTCATCTTCTGGGAAGTATCTAGAGTCTCAAATTAACATTTTTAGCACCTTTTTTTCCTTCTGTTGAGATTCTAAAATGCATAATTGAGGTGTGAAATGGGTGTGCATACTGTCATACGCCACCAACTTCAGCTGGAGAACTTCTGTCTGTCCCCAGGTCTCCCATAGCAGTTGATGACTAAGTAAGATTGGGTTCCCAGATGGTGAATTTGGTGATGCTAGCCCACCTTACAGAATAGCATCACTACATTCACCCTTTTGGGACCTCAAACACACTAAATTCACGCTTGGCTGTTCCAATATTATTTTCCTTGGTGGCATGTTTTGATCTGTTCCAATTGGGTCCTTTTTGGAAAATCAATTAACTTCAACTCTTAAAAGTGAATGTTTAAATTATTAGATGAATAGATATCAGAGATGGGGATTCATGTTTGTTCAAATAGGGGCAGAGGTATAAGAAAATTAGCTCTGCCCCACCCACATAACCTGTATCTATGATGTACGCTACTGGTATAATAAGATAATGTCATATTCTTGCAGGGATGTCCCCACAGTGTTGGGGGGGGGGGGGGGGGTTTACAGATTTGTTCAATGAAATGTAATTTTTAAGCTCGCCTGAGACAAAGCTATAGTCATCACTTCTCATCTGTCTCCTGTTCATCTGTCTGTCCATCCATCCATCTGTCAACAATTCTTTGAACATCTTCTCTAGATCATAAGACTGAATGGGTTCATATTTGGTGTGGATGTTCCCTTGGTGACTCACATTCATATTTGTTCAAATGAGGTCACTCTGTCAAATGGTTGTGAAGCCAGTGCCATAACTCTTGCCCTCCATAGTAATTCTTAAAAACGACTTCTTCTCATGTACCATCAGGTTGAATGGGTTCATATTTGGTATGAAGGGTCATTGGGTGACTGGAGTTCAGATTTGTTCAAATGGGTCACTTGTTTTAAATGGGGTTTCAAATTTATTCAGATGGGGTCACCAGATTAAATAGGGTGGGACCAGGGACATAACTGTATGTCTCTATGGTAATACTTAAAATGTCTTCTCAAGAGAGGTTGGACTATTTAGCTTACATATAGTATGGAGGATCCTTAATGACTGAGATTCAGATTTGTTAACATGATTCAAACTGTTAAGAAATTACGGGGCTATGGGGACTTAACACTTTTGTGTCTAATAAAATCATTAAAATACAAAATGCTTTAAAACATCTACCTTGGAACTACCTGACTGATTAATCTGACATACCTATATGGTGTTTTTGGGTCCATGGATAATTGTGCTTCAAACATGTCTAAATAGTTTTATAAAAAGGTGCTTGTGAGATTGGAAATTTCCAACAATTGAGAAAGTTTGTGAGATGTCGGTTGTGAAATTCCAACCTAAGACTTGAGAGTCTGGAGCCCGGTCAGGAAGGGACATGAGCTGGAGGAGGGAGGGGGTGATCAGTAGTGTACAGTTGGTAATTTAAAAGTAGGTATTCACCGATCTACATACATGAAGCCTCTCTATCCACATATCCTGTTTAGATCTACTTCTTTTAAGGTGATTATGAAAAGTTCTGACTGTTATGGTCTCCTGAGTCCCAGTCTTATCAGTCTTTGCAGTCTGGTGAGCGACCCCAGTCTTTGACTGTCTTGTTCATTGTTATAACAGATATTATTATAGGATACAGCAAATGTACTGATGTCAGAGGCCATAAATACTGAGAGTTAACATTCACATTATCGTTTACACTATCAGGTAATTTTATACCTATAAAACGTTATTGTTTAAACTTACAGATAATTTTATACCCATAAAATGTTATTGTTTAAACTTACAGGTAATTTTATACCTATAGAACATTATTGATTAAACTTTAACATACAGGTAATCATATACCTATAAAACATAATGGTTTTCACTTTATACCTATAAAACATAATGGTTTACACTTTATACCTATAAAACATAATAGTTTACACTTTATACCTATAAAACATAATAGTTTACACTTTATACCTATAAAACATAATAGTTTACACTTTATACCTATAAAACATAATGGTTTACACATTATACCTATAAAACATAATGGTTTTCACTTTATACCTATAAAACATTATGGTTTTCACTTTATACCTATAAAACATAATGGTTTTCACTTTATACCTATAAAACATAATGGTTTTCACATTATACCTATAAAACATTATGGTTTACACTTTATACCTATAAAACATTATGGTTTACACTTTATACCTATAAAACATTATAGTTGTCACTTTATACCTATAAATCTTTCTGGTTTTCACTTTATACCTATAAAACATTATGGTTTTCACTTTCAGGTAATTTTATAACAGATATTATGCTGAATACAACGAATGCAGACGTCGCTCTACTCAACTCCGGGACGATGAGGTCCAACAAACAACATTCCAGGGGGAATTTCCACCTCCGCGACCTACTTACGATTCTACCTCTAATAGATCCACTAGTAGTCATCAAAGTTAGCGGTGAGTATCATGTTAAATGGGGAGGGGTGTATCATCACCTTCCGTGACCTACTTACGATACTACCTCTAATAGATCCGCTGGTGGTCATCAAAGTTAGCGGTGAGTATCATGTTAAATGGGCGGGGTGTATTGTCGCCTTAACTCCCGAACGATGAGATCCAATAAACAACATTCCAGGGGGAATTTCCACCTCCGCGACCTACTTACATCAAAGTTAGTGGTGAGTATCATGTTAAATGGGGAGGGGTGTATCGTCCAAGGCTCAAAATAATTATTTTTTAACTGACTGTCAAAATGACAGCCACCAAATGGATTGTGTTGGTCAATTAATAATGGTGCCTGTCAAATTTTCAGATGTACTGTATGAGACAGTATTTAAATTTCCAATCGACTTATTATTCGTCAATGATGCGCACATTTTAGTGAGCGTCCAATTGCCACCTAGGAAAAAGCCATGTTATTTTTGTTTTCAAAAGTTCAAAAACTTTACAGTTCATAAATGCACATGTGTGTATTATAATTACTATGTTGTTTGGATCGTTATAGAGCACATGTGTGTATTATAATTACTATATTGTATGTATCGTTCATAGAGCACATGTGTGTATTATAATTACTATGTTGTTTGGATCGTTCATAGAGCACATGAGTGTATTATAATTACTATGTTGTATGTATTGTTCATAGAGCACATGTGTGTATTTTGCACTAATCCATGGCTCAATTTCATTTATTTGTTGCATGTATTCTGTTGAGTATAAAAGGAAATGGTCCCATAAATTGCCGGATTTAATGTACAGTATCCCTTTAACTAAGCCTAATTCTCTTTTAAGGTCGCCAGCTTATGGAAGCACTGGAGAATGGTGTGTCTCAGTATCCAAAACTGGAGGGCCGATTTCCACAGATATCAGGAATCACCTTTGGTTTTAATCCTGATAAGCCGGCAAATGAACGAATAGATACTAGTCATGTTTCAGTACAAGGAAAACAAGTCGATCTGGATAATGTGAGTTTTGGTTTTAATCCGAATAAGTCGGCAAATGAACGAATAGATACTAGTCATGTTTCAGTACAAGGAAAACAAGTCGATCTGGATAATGTGAGTTTTCCTTTTGAAATGACATGGAATTCACCCATAGGTAAGTAATAGTTGAAACGTAACATGACACGAGCTTAGTGTAGCACATAGTCAGCAATCTGTAACGAGCCGAAACGTGATGAGACATACGCATAGTATGACACAGAGTCAGCAATCTGTAACGAGCCGAAACGTGATGAGACATAAGCATAGTATGACACAGAGTCAGCAATCTGTAACGAGCCGAAACGTGATGAGACATACGCATAGTATGACACAGAGTCAGCAATCTGTAACGAGCCGAAACGTGATAAGACATACGCATAGTATGACACAGAGTCGGCAATCTGTAACGAGCCGAAACGTGATGAGACATACGCATAGTATGACACAGAGTCAGCAATCTGTAACGAGCCGAAACGTGATGAGACATAAGCATAGTATGACACAGAGTCAGCAATCTGTAACGAGACGAAACGTGATGAGACATAAGCATAGTATGACACAGAGTCAGCAATCTGTAACGAGCCGAAACGTGATAAGACATACGCATAGTGTGACACAGAGTCAGCAATCTGTAACGAGCCGAAACGTGATAAGACATACGCATAGTGTGACACAGAGTCAGCAATCTGTAACGAGCCGAAACGTGATAAGACATACGCATAGTATGACACAGAGTCAGCAATCTGTAACGAGCCGAAACGTGATGAGACATACGCATAGTATGACACAGAGTCGGCAATCTGTAACGACCCGAAACGTGATGAGACATACGCATAGTGTGACACAGAGTCAGCAATCTGTAATGAGCCGAAACGTGATAAGACATATGCATAGTGTGACACAGAGTCGGCAATCTGTAACGAGCCGAAACGTGATGAGACATACGCATAGTATGACACAGAGTCGGCAATCTGTAACGAGCCGAAACGTGATGAGACATACGCATAGTATGACACAGAGTCAGCAATCTGTAATGAGCCGAAACGTGATAAGACATACGCATAGTGTGACACAGAGTCAGCAATCTGTAACGAGCCGAAACGTGATAAGACATACGCATAGTATGACACAGAGTCAGCAATCTGTAACGAGCCGAAACGTGATAAGACATACGCATAGTATGACACAGAGTCAGCAATCTGTAACGAGCCGAAACGTGATGAGACATACGCATAGTGTGACACAGAGTCAGCAATCTGTAACGAGCCGAAACGTGATGAGACATACGCATAGTATGACACAGAGTCAGCAATCTGTAACGAGCCGAAACGTGATGAGACATACGCATAGTGTGACACAGAGTCAGCAATCTGTAACGAGCCGAAACGTGATGAGACATACACATAGTATGACACAGAGTCGGCAATCTGTAACGAGCCGAAACGTGATGAGACATACGCATAGTATGACACAGTGTCAGCAATCTGTAACGAGCCGAAACGTGATGAGACATACGCATAGTATGACACAGAGTCAGCAATCTGTAACGAGCCGAAACGTGATAAGACATACGCATAGTGTGACACAGAGTCAGCAATCTGTAACGAGCCGAAACGTGATGAGACATACGCATAGTGTGACACAGAGTCAGCAATCTGTAACGAGCCGAAACGTGATGAGACATACGCATAGTATGACACAGAGTCAGCAATCTGTAACGAGCCGAAACGTGATGAGACATACACATATTGTGACACAGAGTCAGCAATCTGTAACGAGCCGAAACGTGATGAGACATACGCATAGTATGACACAGAGTCAGCAATCTGTAACGAGCCGAAACGTGATAAGACATACACATAGTATGACACAGAGTCAGCAATCTGTAACGACCCGAAACGTGATAAGACATACGCATAGTATGACACAGAGTCGGCAATCTGTAACGAGCCGAAACGTGATGAGACATACGCATAGTGTGACACAGAGTCAGCAATCTGTAACGAGCCGAAACGTGATGAGACATACACATAGTGTGACACAGAGTCAGCAATCTGTAACGACCCGAAACGTGATAAGACATACGCATAGTGTGACACAGAGTCAGCAATCTGTAACGAGCCGAAACGTGATAAGACATACGCATAGTATGACACAGAGTCAGCAATCTGTAACGAGCCGAAACGTGATAAGACATACGCATAGTATGACACAGAGTCAGCAATCTGTAACGAGCCGAAACGTGATGAGACATACACATAGTGTGACACAGAGTCGGCAATCTGTAACGAGCCGAAACGTGATGAGACATACGCATAGTATGACACAGAGTCAGCAATCTGTAACGAGCCGAAACGTGATAAGACATACGCATAGTGTGACACAGAGTCAGCAATCTGTAACGAGCCGAAACGTGATGAGACATACGCATAGTATGACACAGAGTCGGCAATCTGTAACGAGCCGAAACGTGATAAGACATACGCATAGTATGACACAGAGTCAGCAATCTGTAACGAGCCGAAACGTGATAAGACATACGCATAGTGTGACACAGAGTCAGCAATCTGTAACGAGCCGAAACGTGATGAGACATACACATAGTATGACACAGAGTCGGCAATCTGTAACGACCCGAAACGTGATAAGACATACGCATAGTATGACACAGAGTCAGCAATCTCTAACGAGCCGAAACGTGATGAGACATACACATAGTGTGACACAGAGTCAGCAATCTGTAACGACCCGAAACGTGATAAGACATACGCATAGTATGACACAGAGTCAGCAATCTGTAACGAGCCGAAACGTGATGAGACATACACATAGTATGACACAGAGTCAGCAATCTGTAACGAGCCGAAACGTGATGAGACATACGCATAGTATGACACAGAGTCAGCAATCTGTAACGAGCCGAAACGTGATGAGACATACGCATAGTATGACACAGAGTCAGCAATCTGTAACGAGCCGAAACGTGATGAGACATACGCATAGTATGACACAGAGTCAGCAATCTGTAACGAGCCGAAACGTGATAAGACATACGCATAGTATGACACAGAGTCAGCAATCTGTAACGAGCCGAAACGTGATGAGACATACGCATAGTATGACACAGAGTCAGCAATCTGTAACGACCCGAAACGTGATGAGACATACGCATAGTGTGACACAGAGTCAGCAATCTGTAACGAGCCGAAACGTGATAAGACATACGCATAGTATGACACAGAGTCAGCAATCTGTAACGAGCCGAAACGTGATAAGACATACGCATAGTATGACACAGAGTCAGCAATCTGTAACGAGCCGAAACGTGATGAGACATACACATAGTATGACACAGAGTCAGCAATCTGTAACGAGCCGAAACGTGATAAGACATACGCATAGTATGACACAGAGTCAGCAATCTGTAACGAGCCGAAACGTGATAAGACATACGCATAGTGTGACACAGAGTCAGCAATCTGTAACGAGCCGAAACGTGATAAGACATACGCATAGTATGACACAGAGTCAGCAATCTGTAACGAGCCGAAACGTGATGAGACATACGCATAGTATGACACAGAGTCAGCAATCTGTAACGAGTCGAAACGTGATAAGACATACGCATAGTATGACACAGAGTCAGCAATCTGTAACGAGCCGAAACGTGATAAGACATACGCATAGTGTGACACAGAGTCAGCAATCTGTAACGAGCCGAAACGTGATGAGACATACGCATAGTGTGACACAGAGTCAGCAATCTGTAACGAGCCGAAACGTGATGAGACATACGCATAGTGTGACACAGAGTCAGCAATCTGTAACGAGCCGAAACGTGATAAGACATACGCATAGTATGACACAGAGTCAGCAATCTGTAACGAGCCGAAACGTGATGAGACATACGCATAGTATGACACAGAGTCAGCAATCTGTAACGAGCTGAAACGTGATGAGACATACGCATAGTATGACACAGAGTCAGCAATCTGTAACGAGCCGAAACGTGATAAGACATACGCATAGTGTGACACAGAGTCAGCAATCTGTAACGAGCCGAAACGTGATGAGACATAAGCATAGTATGACACAGAGTCAGCAATCTGTAACGAGCCGAAACGTGATGAGACATAAGCATAGTATGACACAGAGTCAGCAATCTGTAACGAGCCGAAACGTGATGAGACATACGCATAGTATGACACAGAGTCAGCAATCTGTAACGAGCCGAAACGTGATGAGACATACGCATAGTATGACACAGAGTCAGCAATCTGTAACGAGCCGAAACGTGATGAGACATACGCATAGTATGACACAGAGTCAGCAATCTGTAACGAGCTGAAACGTGATGAGACATACGCATAGTATGACACAGAGTCAGCAATCTGTAACGAGCCGAAACGTGATAAGACATACGCATAGTGTGACACAGAGTCAGCAATCTGTAACGAGCCGAAACGTGATGAGACATAAGCATAGTATGACACAGAGTCAGCAATCTGTAACGAGCCGAAACGTGATGAGACATACACATAGTGTGACACAGAGTCAGCAATCTGTAACGACCCGAAACGTGATAAGACATACGCATAGTATGACACAGAGTCAGCAATCTGTAACGAGCCGAAACGTGATGAGACATACACATAGTATGACACAGAGTCAGCAATCTGTAACGAGCCGAAACGTGATGAGACATACGCATAGTATGACACAGAGTCAGCAATCTGTAACGAGCCGAAACGTGATGAGACATACGCATAGTATGACACAGAGTCAGCAATCTGTAACGAGCCGAAACGTGATGAGACATACGCATAGTATGACACAGAGTCAGCAATCTGTAACGAGCCGAAACGTGATAAGACATACGCATAGTATGACACAGAGTCAGCAATCTGTAACGAGCCGAAACGTGATGAGACATACGCATAGTATGACACAGAGTCAGCAATCTGTAACGACCCGAAACGTGATGAGACATACGCATAGTGTGACACAGAGTCAGCAATCTGTAACGAGCCGAAACGTGATAAGACATACGCATAGTATGACACAGAGTCAGCAATCTGTAACGAGCCGAAACGTGATAAGACATACGCATAGTATGACACAGAGTCAGCAATCTGTAACGAGCCGAAACGTGATGAGACATACACATAGTATGACACAGAGTCAGCAATCTGTAACGAGCCGAAACGTGATAAGACATACGCATAGTATGACACAGAGTCAGCAATCTGTAACGAGCCGAAACGTGATAAGACATACGCATAGTGTGACACAGAGTCAGCAATCTGTAACGAGCCGAAACGTGATAAGACATACGCATAGTATGACACAGAGTCAGCAATCTGTAACGAGCCGAAACGTGATGAGACATACGCATAGTATGACACAGAGTCAGCAATCTGTAACGAGTCGAAACGTGATAAGACATACGCATAGTATGACACAGAGTCAGCAATCTGTAACGAGCCGAAACGTGATAAGACATACGCATAGTGTGACACAGAGTCAGCAATCTGTAACGAGCCGAAACGTGATGAGACATACGCATAGTGTGACACAGAGTCAGCAATCTGTAACGAGCCGAAACGTGATGAGACATACGCATAGTGTGACACAGAGTCAGCAATCTGTAACGAGCCGAAACGTGATAAGACATACGCATAGTATGACACAGAGTCAGCAATCTGTAACGAGCCGAAACGTGATGAGACATACGCATAGTATGACACAGAGTCAGCAATCTGTAACGAGCTGAAACGTGATGAGACATACGCATAGTATGACACAGAGTCAGCAATCTGTAACGAGCCGAAACGTGATAAGACATACGCATAGTGTGACACAGAGTCAGCAATCTGTAACGAGCCGAAACGTGATGAGACATAAGCATAGTATGACACAGAGTCAGCAATCTGTAACGAGCCGAAACGTGATGAGACATAAGCATAGTATGACACAGAGTCAGCAATCTGTAACGAGCCGAAACGTGATGAGACATACGCATAGTATGACACAGAGTCAGCAATCTGTAACGAGCCGAAACGTGATGAGACATACGCATAGTGTGACACAGAGTCGGCAATCTATAACGAGCCGAAACGTGATGAGACATACGCATAGTGTGACACAGAGTCAGCAATCTGTAACGAGCCGAAACGTGATGAGACATACGCATAGTGTGACACAGAGTCGGCAATCTGTAACGAGCCGAAACGTGATAAGACATACACATAGTATGACACAGAGTCAGCAATCTGTAACGAGCCGAAACGTGATAAGACATACGCATAGTGTGACACAGAGTCAGCAATCTGTAACGAGCCGAAACGTGATAAGACATACGCATAGTATGACACAGAGTCGGCAATCTGTAACGAGCCGAAACGTGATAAGACATACGCATAGTATGACACAGAGTCCGCAATCTGTAACGAGCTGAAACGTGATGAGACATAAGCATAGTATGACACAGAGTCCGCAATCTGTAACGAGCTGAAACGTGATGAGACATACGCATAGTATGACACAGAGTCCGCAATCTGTAACGAGCCGAAACGTGATGAGACATACACATAGTATGACACAGAGTCAGCAATCTGTAACGAGCTGAAACGTGATGAGACATACGCATAGTATGACACAGAGTCAGCAATCTGTAACGAGCCGAAACGTGATGAGACATACACATAGTATGACACAGAGTCAGCAATCTGTAACGAGCCGAAACGTGATGAGACATAAGCATAGTATGACACAGAGTCAGCAATCTGTAACGAGCCGAAACGTGATGAGACATAAGCATAGTATGACACAGAGTCAGCAATCTGTAACGAGCCGAAACGTGATGAGACATACGCATAGTATGACACAGAGTCAGCAATCTGTAACGAGCCGAAACGTGATAAGACATACGCATAGTGTGACACAGAGTCAGCAATCTGTAACGAGCCTAAACGTGATAAGACATACGCATAGTATGACACAGAGTCGGCAATCTGTAACGAGCCGAAACGTGATGAGACATACGCATAGTATGACACAGAGTCAGCAATCTGTAACGAGCCGAAACGTGATGAGACATTCGCATAGTGTGACACAGAGTCAGCAATCTGTAATGAGCCGAAACGTGATGAGACATACGCATAGTATGACACAGAGTCGGCAATCTGTAACGAGCCGAAACGTGATAAGACATACGCATAGTGTGACACAGAGTCAGCAATCTGTAACGACCCGAAACGTGATAAGACATACGCATAGTGTGACACAGAGTCAGCAATCTGTAACGACCCGAAACGTGATAAGACATACGCATAGTATGACACAGAATCGGCAATCTGTAACGAGCCGAAACGTGATAAGACATACGCATAGTATGACACAGAGTCAGCAATCTGTAACGAGCCGAAACGTGATAAGACATACGCATAGTATGACACAGAGTCAGCAATCTGTAACGAGCCGAAACGTGATAAGACATACGCATAGTATGACACAGAGTCAGCAATCTGTAACGAGCCGAAACGTGATGAGACATACGCATAGTATGACACAGAGTCAGCAATCTGTAACGAGCCGAAACGTGATGAGACATACGCATAGTGTGACACAGAGTCAGCAATCTGTAACGACCCGAAACGTGATGAGACATACGCATAGTATGACACAGAGTCAGCAATCTGTAACGAGCCGAAACGTGATGAGACATACGCATAGTATGACACAGAGTCAGCAATCTGTAACGAGCCGAAACGTGATAAGATATACGCATAGTGTGACACAGAGTCAGCAATCTGTAACGACCCGAAACGTGATGAGACATACGCATAGTGTGACACAGAGTCAGCAATCTGTAACGAGCCGAAACGTGATGAGACATACGCATAGTGTGACACAGAGTCGGCAATCTGTAACGAGCCGAAACGTTATAAGACATACGCATAGTATGACACAGAGTCAGCAATCTGTAACGAGCCGAAACGTGATGAGACATACGCATAGTATGACACAGAGTCAGCAATCTGTAACGAGCCGAAACGTGATGAGACATACGCATAGTGTGACACAGAGTCGGCAATCTGTAACGAGCCGAAACGTGATAAGACATACGCATAGTATGACACAGAGTCAGCAATCTGTAACGAGCCGAAACTTGATAAGACATACGCATAGTGTGACACAGAGTCAGCAATCTGTAACGAGCCGAAACGTGATAAGACATACGCATAGTATGACACCGAGTCAGCAATCTGTAACGAGCCGAAACGTGATGAGACATACGCATAGTGTGACACAGAGTCAGCAATCTGTAACGACCCGAAACGTGATGAGACATACGCATAGTGTGACACAGAGTCAGCAATCTGTAACGAGCCGAAACGTGATGAGACATACGCATAGTATGACACAGTGTCAGCAATCTGTAACGAGTCGAAACGTGATAAGACATACGCATAGTGTGACACAGAGTCAGCAATCTGTAACGAGCCGAAACGTGATGAGACATACGCATAGTATGACACAGAGTCGGCAATCTGTAACGAGCCGAAACGTGATGAGACATACGCATAGTGTGACACAGAGTCAGCAATCTGTAACGAGCCGAAACGTGATGAGACATACGCATAGTGTGACACAGAGTCAGCAATCTGTAACGAGCCGAAACGTGATGAGACATACGCATAGTATGACACAGAGTCAGCAATCTGTAACGAGCCGAAACGTGATGAGACATACGCATAGTATGACACAGAGTCAGCAATCTGTAACGAGCCGAAACGTGATAAGACATACGCATAGTATGACACAGAGTCAGCAATCTGTAACGAGCCGAAACGTGATGAGACATACGCATAGTGTGACACAGAGTCAGCAATCTGTAACGAGCCGAAACGTGATGAGACATACACATAGTATGACACAGAGTCAGCAATCTGTAACGAGCCGAAACGTGATAAGACATACGCATAGTATGACACAGAGTCAACAATCTGTAACGAGCCGAAACGTGATAAGACATACGCATAGTATGACACAGAGTCAGCAATCTGTAACAAGCCGAAACGTGATGAGACATACGCATAGTGTGACACAGAGTCAGCAATCTGTAACGAGCCGAAACGTGATAAGACATACGCATAGTATGACACAGAGTCAGCAATCTGTAACGAGCCGAAACGTGATGAGACATACGCATAGTATGACACAGAGTCAGCAATCTGTAACGAGCCGAAACGTGATAAGACATACGCATAGTATGACACAGAGTCAGCAATCTGTAATGAGCCGAAACGTGATAAGACATACGCATAGTATGACACAGAGTCAGCAATCTGTAACGAGCCGAAACGTGATGAGACATACGCATAGTATGACACAGAGTCAGCAATCTGTAACGAGCCGAAACGTGATAAGACAAACGCATAGTATGACACAGAGTCAGCAATCTGTAATGAGCCGAAACGTGATGAGACATACGCATAGTATGACACAGAGTCAGCAATCTGTAACGAGCCGAAACGTGATAAGACATACGCATAGTATGACACAGAGTCGGCAATCTGTAACGAGCCGAAACGTGATGAGACATACGCATAGTATGACACAGAGTCGGCAATCTGTAACGAGCCGAAACGTGATGAGACATACGCATAGTGTGACACAGAGTCAGCAATCTGTAACGAGCCGAAACGTGATGAGACATACGCATAGTATGACACAGAGTCAGCAATCTGTAACGAGCCGAAACGTGATAAGACATACGCATAGTATGACACAGAGTCAGCAATCTGTAACGAGCCGAAACGTGATAAGACTTACGCATAGTATGACACAGAGTCAGCAATCTGTAACGAGCCGAAACGTGATGAGACTTACGCATAGTGTGACACAGAGTCAGCAATCTGTAACGAGCCGAAACGTGATAAGACATACGCATAGTATGACACAGAGTCAGCAATCTGTAACGAGCCGAAACGTGATGAGACATACGCATAGTATGACACAGAGTCAGCAATCTGTAACGAGCCGAAACGTGATAAGACATACGCATAGTATGACACAGAGTCAGCAATCTGTAATGAGCCGAAACGTGATAAGACATACGCATAGTGTGACACAGAGTCAGCAATCTGTAACGAGCTGAAACGTGATGAGACATACGCATAGTATGACACAGAGTCAGCAATCTGTAACGAGCCGAAACGTGATGAGACATACGCATAGTATGACACAGAGTCAGCAATCTGTAACGAGCCGAAACGTGATAAGACATACGCATAATATGACACAGAGTCAGCAATCTGTAATGAGCCGAAACGTGATAAGACATAAGCATAGTATGACACAGAGTCAGCAATCTGTAACGAGCCGAAACGTGATGAGACATACGCATAGTATGACACAGAGTCAGCAATCTGTAACGAGCCGAAACGTGATGAGACATACGCATAGTATGACACAGAGTCAGCAATCTGTAACGAGCCGAAACGTGATGAGACATACACATAGTGTGACACAGAGTCAGCAATCTGTAACGAGCCGAAACGTGATGAGACATACGCATAGTATGACACAGAGTCAGCAATCTGTAACGAGCCGAAACGTGATAAGACATACGCATAGTATGACACAGAGTCAACAATCTGTAACGAGCCGAAACGTGATGAGACATACACATAGTATGACACAGAGTCAGCAATCTGTAACGAGCCGAAACGTGATGAGACATACGCATAGTGTGACACAGAGTCAGCAATCTGTAACGAGCCGAAACGTGATAAGACATACGCATAGTGTGACACAGAGTCAGCAATCTGTAACGAGCCGAAACGTGATGAGACATACACATAGTATGACACAGAGTCAGCAATCTGTAACGAGCCGAAACGTGATAAGACATACGCATAGTATGACACAGAGTCAGCAATCTGTAACGAGCCGAAACGTGATGAGACATACGCATAGTATGACACAGAGTCAGCAATCTGTAACTGATGATAATCCTATTGCAACATTGGTTGTCATGGTCGAACCTAGGCGTTGGTTGTCATGGTCGAACCCAGGCATTGGTTGTCATGGTCGAACCCAGGCATTGCCAAATAGTTGACATTGTTACTACATTTCTGTGTCGAGTTTAATCAAATATTGCGTCAACTGAGGTACGAATTTGACAAATCCTACATTTATGCTTATCAAATAAAAGCTTCGTTGAATGTTAATTTTCGCACTGTTAATGTCCCTGTGTAGCCCAAGAAATGACTTTTTGCGATTGGTTCGTGGTTTGATCTGATGGTCCCAATTTGACCAAGCCTATTGTGACTCATTTTATGTATTGATCTCATCCCCGTATTTTTTCCGTGAGTCAACCTGGTGGATCTGCAAAGTCTACTCTATACAATGAAAACAAGAAGAAGCCCACTTTTGTCGTGCCAATTCAGCAAAAAGCTCCTTTATCTAAGTTTGTCATAAAATATCACGTATGATACGGTCGCAGAATCGTTAAACTGCCGTAGCACCGTGGTTGTCAAGTCGCAGAATCGTGAAATTGGTCGCAGAATCTTCAAAACGATTGTGCCGTGTGAATATGCATGCATTGTTGTTTATCAAAGGTCAATAATAAGTATGAGAGATTTTTTAATTGAAATATGGGGGTATTATATTCAAAAAGACTGTAACACAACATTACCAATTATTGGAGGTCAGGGTATAAATTCGCTCACGAGTTGCTTCATTTCTCAGTGACATTTATTGTTTTGTTTATATCAGCGTTACCATCTATATTATTAGAGTTATTCATCTTTGTTTATTTTTTTGTTTATTTCAGCATTACCGTCTATGCACCAAAGAATATATTGCTCAAGGCAAGGATGGCTACGATGTGTTCAAGTCTTGTGAAATCTTGGTAAGAATTAAACTTTTGGTAACTACTCATCAATGAGTATTTAGTATATAATGGGATAAAGAGATAGGAAATTGCACCAACATTGAAATATGAAAATACTTAGTGAACGTTCAGACAAACACGATACAATCGTTAAGTGGAGGAATCGGGCCCGACGAAATCGTGGATAGTTTGTTCACACGATTGCGATGTCGTCGTACATGATGATATCATAGGTTGTTCATAAAGCATGTGATTGACTGCCCTGCCCTGCGATTACGTCGCAAGTGGAGGTATCCAAGGATACGCCAAGATTTCGAATCTAAAATCAAACAGTACTTGATATTATTTTTTTACTTGCGATTTGAATGAGCATGTGCAGTCTAACTACCGGTTACTTCCTACGGCAGGAATCCTTCCACTTACGATCGAATTGTTTATTTTTTTTTACTATTTAAAAACAATTTTCTTACATTCTTTAACAATTATAAAAAATAATATAAATTTGTTAGGCCAATGCATTCTCTGATATATGAGAGAATGCATTGGCCCATTGGTACAGGGTTAAAAACTTTAATGATATAATACCTATGAATCTCTACTATATATGGCTAACTCCCATAGAGAGCCCCACACAGATAGAAGGATCTATTACTGACTGTCATCTGCTCGTGTCTGTGAGGGGTACCATACTGGTGCTGTTTGTCTGAATCAATCCTCCAAATGATTGAAAAGGACAAGTCTGGACATTTGCAGAATAAGGTCCCTAGAGGGTGAATTTATTGACCCTATCCCACAAAGTGGGCTGGCATCACCAAATTCACCCTCAGGGGACCTCAATTTGCTTAGGCCTCATCTTCTGGGAAGTATCTATAGCCTCAAATTAACATTGTTGTGTTACTTTTCCCTTCTGTTCAGTTTCTATATCCCCTAATATTCACCATTTGGGAACTTCAATCTGAGTGTATGTCTCCCATAGCAGATGAGGCGATGCAGATTAAGGTCCTCAGAGGGTGAATTTGGTGACGCTATCCCACTATGCAGGATAACATTACTAAATTCACCCTCAGGGGACCCCATTCTGCTAAAATCAGGCTTGCATCAGTGGTAGGCAGTTGTTACCGGCCGGCTAAGGAAGGTTCGATTGTTGACCTTGACATGACATGACCTTTCGTGACGGAAGTAAAATTTATATTTCGCGCATGCGCTATGTGCAATTTTTCGTACTTGCGTAAAATTAAGCAAACAAAGTTTTTCATCTTGCTGAATTCAAACTTAATTGATTAGAACACGTATTTGAATATGATTATCAGAGTTTACCGAAATAGAATGTGGTATTGAGTGGGAACGTTACATCCTTCCATATGAATTCAACGACTATTGGCTGATGAACTGGTTAAAAATTCGATTTGAATCGAAGTTCGAGTGACAGTGACGATGACCGTGAATCGTGATATTGACATTCACATTGTTGTTGACATTTTTTATTGAATTTTGTTAGCGGCAACACTCGGGTCTCAACGAGAGAAATTGAGCAACCTTGTACATCAGCGAACATTCTCACAAGAAGAAAACCACAGTGTTCACAAGTGATCTAATCATTCTAATGTTTTGAAATGCAAGTGACTACTGGAAGTTTGGAACACAACAACAACAACACTCAAGTCTCAACACGTCAACAGTGTGTATAGCAACACCAACAGAATGAAAATGTACCAACTACACTGTGGAATTTGACAATACTATTATAAATAAGATTTGGACTGCATTGGTCTTAACTTAAGTCAAGCTGGTGTACATATTCAATTGCAATGGAATTATGGGTGTACAAGTGCCAAAAGACTCAATAGTTTATTTACAGTTACTAGTACTACCACTACTGCCTGATGAATAAATCCAGTGATTTTCAGTTCTATTTCATCATTGGAAAAGATGCAACACCATTCACTCAGCTTCAACAAATACGAGTTCCACTGTTGAGAATGAACGTCACCATGGACTGTCAAAATGAAACATCAGACTGACCAAATTCTTCAATTGTTGAATAAATCATCATGTACTACATGTTATATGATATGATATCCATATAAATGAATAATTTCTTCTTTGACTGCCACCCCATAAAATCAATCCAGCATAACCTTGGAGACCTACACGGAGCATACATATTACATATATAAATTCAAAAGAGAAGGTTTAAACATGTATATTGAGAGTCCCAACACACTAACCATGCAGTAACCAGATATGTTTTATACTATAATTACTACAGTAAAATTAAAACAATTTTGGGAAACAAATTTACAATTTCTTCTGTACTTCAGTTTAATTTGAAGCATTTCACTGTTCAGGCTCTAACTTGAACCTGGTAATTGTTTGCTTATATCATGTAGCAAGGATTAATTAGACAAATAAATACACAAGGAGTAGATATATATTCCAACTATATATGCATCAGATAAAATGATTTAAGCGTTGCACCGGGTAAAGAATGAGTAATTTATTAGGGCCCCTTCAAGTCATTTTAATTAATTATCACATGAGGTAAACATCACCCATTGTTTGACAATAAACAAAGTTACCACAATCTTATAAGGTGATAACAGATGCTCTTTATTGCTATAAATTATATTTGTGGGTTTTTAAGTCATCTGATGTTAATGGCACTTATCCCATGACACTCCCCATGTCAAATTACCCACACATTTCCTGAGCTGATAATAAATGCTCTTCATTGATCATATATGTTAAGATAATTTATTAGTCCCCCTTTAAGTCACATGAGGTGAAAGCGCCTAGCCCATGGTCAGGTGACCCCTGTGTACCAATTTTCATACATATCGTCAAAGCTGATAACGAATGCTCTTTATTTTATCTATATGATATAGAACTCTCTCTTTATTGTTCATCACATATGATAATATAATTTTAAAGTTTGCCTTTAGTGTCAATGGCACCTATCCAGTGGTACTCCCGGGTCAATTTCAAGTGACCAGGGTCCAACTAGTTTGGGTTTGTCATTAATTATTTAATTAAAATTATTTATTGGTGCCCCTTTAAGTTGTCTGAGGTCAATGCCACTTATCCTATGACACTCAATTTGCCCATGTGTACCAATTTTCATCAACTCCTCTAGCCAAAATATATATAAATATTTGTGTATGTGAATTTTTTTTCCATGGTGGGGGGAGGGGGAGATATACAGAGTTGGGAAAGAAAACCAGGGGCAGATGACGTGGTACGTGTACCAGCCAATCTTGATACAGAGAATATCAGAAGGCATCTTTGTTGAAGACTTATAATCAGTTTTGTCCATATTTTGCCAAGATAAATTATATTAACCCGCTTGCAGCATTAAAGATCCTGTGCCAGTGCATTCTCTTATATATGTGTCTCCCATAGGGAGAATGCACTGGTTTACAAGGTTGAGGTAAATATTGTTAGGTCAAGGTATGCTCTCATATATGTGAGGATCCCTATGGGAGACTCATATATAAGAAAATGCACTGGCACAGGATCTTTATATATGTAAGAGAATGCATTGGCACAGGGTTTTTCACAAAATTGGGACAGAGTCTTTTTAGGGTCATTCGGCAAAAAAAAACATTCCTGCCAGCAGCCATCTTGGATTTTACTCTTTGCATAACTACATGTAGGCCTTTCAACTTTCCACATTCCTAATCACTCCATTGACTGTAACACAAAAATTCTTCCATTGACATTGACACTTTCATTTAATTAAAATTTGATTATTAGTGCCCCTTTAAGTCACATGAGGTCAACAACACCTATCCGATGGCACTCATCGGGTCAATTTACCACAGTGAATAAATGTTCAACTATTCAATTCCAGATGCCAATATATAATCATTTATTTAGTTAAATTAAATATTAGTGTCTTTTTAAAGATATCTGCGCCTTTCTTGTGATACTCCCAGTGTCAACATGAATCCATTTTAAAAAATATTATTTCAGGGCTTTCTTGTGAGACATATTTTAAGGTCACAACCTGTTATTTCTTCAACAAATGCCAAACATTGATTTTGATAATAGACACAAATTTTCACTTTGGCCAAGGGCTTAGGTCCAATCTTGCTGAATCTTAAATACATGGAAATATCTAGTTCTGGGTTAAATAGCTTTGATAATAGTGCAAGGATGGATACCTTAAAGGTATACATTTTTTTTCTGGTTATTGTTCGAATTTTAAAAGATTAGATTATTTTTCACCATATAATGTATTTCCATGACAAATATTTAGCACAAATGTTAATGCATATGGAATTATGGATTTCTATGTACTTCATCCTTTTTCTCTGCACTATTCCTAATTTGTGGAACAGTTATTTGAATCTGTGATAGTGCTAAACCTATATAATATCCATGCACAAGTCAACTGTGTATGGATTGACTGGAGGCCCAAGTGGCAGTTTTTTCTCTATTGGTGTTGGGGAAACGATGGATGTCCTGTGCATAAATTTAATAATTAGGTGTCACTTGAGTAAATAGGTGGTTGTTATATTATATTATCTTATTGTTCTTTGTCTTGTGAATTAATATGGATAATCTTCAAAATGAGATCTTAGCCCACCAAATGTGCTTATAGTTGGTACAATGATCCAGCATATCATGAATATCCATGCTTTTGACCAGCAAGGGCCATCGTGGTAAACATACAGTTAGATTAGGTGAATAGCCACTGGGTCTATACCTGTATGGTGATTTTTATAGGATTTTGCCTACTGCAGTGGTAATGTAACAGTATGCTGTGGGGCAGATGTTGGATTAAATCAGCCAAGTTATACACCTCTTTGGTCAGGAAGAAATACTATATACATATAAAATTCCCTGGATCTGTATTTGTGAAGAAATCTTGAAAGTCTAGTGCATTTATGAGAACAAATGGCAAACCCAGAGTAACATGTCATCTCCCCTGGATATTCCCCCACCCTGGACATTTCCCTCCTGGATATCATCCCACCCCACCTATAAATAACAAAATTGACTCCTTTTATATTGTTTGATCCTGAATTGGCCAGAAAAAATACTTTTTGAGATTTAATTATATTTTTTTTATATATTTTATATATTTTTTTTTTCCAAGTGAGATTTTTTTTTTACTCGGTGATTACTGATATTGTTTTATCCTGAAATGGCCAGCAAAATGTTTTTGATATGAATATTGATTTTAGAGTTATCCCTTCAACCCTGTTTGACCAGGTGTTTATGCCAACTTTATGGGCCACATATTATTACACATCTCGAGAAATAACAAACTTAAAAAATTTATATCTGTGCACTCTGAACTTTGATGGGTGGGATCCTCAACTTGAATCAAATATTTATTACCCCCCCCCCCAAAGCCAAAGAAATAGTAATTTAGGAGCTACTGATAGGAATGAGTATCAATAAAAGCATTCACACTAGCTAGTCAATTTAACTACATGTAGTGTAAATATTGCATCCTGCATGCATGGATAATCCCCAAGGCCAAACCCAACTACTTGTCCCACTATTGTCCCCAAAGTAGACACCATGAATAATTGATTTAATAACTTGATGTTTTATATTGTTTTCCCTTAAGTTAATAACAATAACACAACAAAACTTATAAAATGAGTCTACAGTAATGTTCTATATAATCAACCTCTAAACCACAGCAGAATTTGGAGAATTTGGCTGAAGGGGTCACTCTCACCAAAAAAAGTGCTGAAGGGTACACAGGGTTTGAAAATGTGCTGAAGGGTACACAGGATTTGTGATCGGCACGAACACCATTACTTAAATTGTGTTTATGAAAGTCTGGCGCCCATTAGCAGTTTGTTTTCAGTACATTTTAATATTCATTGGAACAGAAACAATTATTCTCTAACAGAAATCATGGCAGATACGCAAACTGAATGCCTTTAGAACAATATTTCAAACCCTGTGTACCCTTCAGAACATTTTGAAAATCCTGTGTACCCTTCAGTACTATTTTTGGTGAGAGTGACCCCTTCAGCGGGAATTTGTTCAATATTTAGTTGAAATTATTGCCATATTTCCGACTAAATCCTGAAAAAAATCCCATAATTCTGCTGTGGTTAACGGATCATATACTTAGAGCATTTAATACTGTACATTGTTGAACTTGGAATATCCCACAAAATTTCACTCCACTATAAAATTATTTTTCACAAAAATGTAAGTTTGTCATATTTCTAACAATAATTATCACTGCTAGACAATTTTGTTGTTGGTGGAATTCACATCATGAAAAAAAAAATGTTTTGAGTGACGGTGAATGATATATTAACACGTCTGGTGAACTTTAATTAATGCAGGGTGGGATGAAAATCTTCAAGACTGAACTCAACTATTGAACATAGTGAAGATAACCACAACCGACTATTTTCAACAACTGACATTAGGCCTATGACTTAAATTTAAATTTTGTGTCAATGCTGAACCTGACCGGATTGACAACATTGGAAAAATAACATTTCTACATTTAAGTTATTTTTAACAAAACGAACTATGGTGCATTGAGAGGGGTGGGGTTGGTGACCGACATTTGGGGCTTCTTATTAATCTTAAAGTAATATCCCCCGCCCCCAAAAAATGGAATTAATTTGGATTGAAATAAATTTAATCATACTGTTATTAATATTCTATACTAGACCACTAGTAATATTATAATTTCAACAATTAGAGTCTGGATTTGTACTGTTCCTTTCACAGTGTCAGATTAACAATGTCAATGCTGGTTAGCTGCTGCTGGTGTGTACATTCACTTTGTGAATGTGATGACTGATGTTGTGTTGCAGAGTTCTAACTTCTATCTTCATGAATCATGGACTTTGCGGTAGTCTGGGAGAGAATTGTTGACTCTTAACTTAACTAGTCATGAATTAACAGAATTTCATAATCCCACACTCAGGACATTGCCAGACTCTGTGAGTGTGACTCACTGACTCGGTGTAACTTTGACCACAGTTACTGGACATAAAGTCCCAAAAATTAAGGTTTTAATCGAGTTTAGAAATCGGTATCCTTATAACGAAGTAGTTAATATAAGGATACCGATTTCTAAACTCGATTAAAACCTTATTTTTGGGACTTTATGTCCAGTAAGTTGAGTAACTGTGCTTTGACTGACTCTGAGACGAGGCACAACAGTCAACACTTTCAGTTGTAAGCACATCGGTTCCATCCCGTTTTGCAACGTAATCATTCTAAATTCATATTGTATTGTATTCTGGATTCCTTTGTTTCCATTACCATGATTACATTTGCCCGCGATTATCTAATAATTTGAAAAACATTTCGTAATTCGCGGATGTAAACACTTTCCAAACTGGTCGCTCGATGTATCGTGACTACTAACTGCTTTCATGTTAATGTACTTCCTGTTGAATGTCCGCGCATGCGTACAGCCGACCTTCCTAAGCCGGCCGGTAACAACTGCCTACCTGCATCAGTACCTTGAATCTCAGCCATATTAATGTTAATGCCTTCAAAATGAAGAGTGGCTTCCCTTGGATAATGAAGAGTGGCTTCCCTTGGATAATGAAGAGTGGCTTCCCTTGGATAATGATTAGTGGCTTCCCTTGGATAATGAAGAGTGGCTTCCCTTGGATAATGATTAGTGGCTTCCCTTGGATAATGATTAGTGGATTCCCTTGGATAATGAAGAGTGGCTTCCCTTGGATAATGAAGAGTGGCTTCCCTTGGATAATGATTAGTGGCTTCCCTTGGATAATGATTAGTGGCTTCCCTTGGATAATGAAGAGTGGCTTCCCTTGGATAATGATTAGTGGCTTCCCTTGGATAATGATTAGTGGATTCCCTTGGATAATGAAGAGTGGCTTCCCTTGGATAATGATTAGTGGCTTCCCTTGGATAATGATTAGTGGCTTCCCTTGGATAATGATTAGTGGCTTCCCTTGGATAATGATTAGTGGCTTCCCTTGGATAATGATTAGTGGCTTCCCTTGGATAATGATTAGTGGCTTCCCTTGGATACTGATTAGTGGCTTCCCTTGGATAATGATTAGTGGCTTCCCTTGGATAATGATTAGTGGCTTCCCTTGGATAATGATTAGTGGCTTCCCTTGGATAATGAAGAGTGGCTTCCCTTGGATAATGATTAGTGGCTTCCCTTGGATAATGATTAGTGGCTTCCCTTGGATAATGATTAGTGGCTTCCCTTGGATAATGATTAGTGGCTTCCCTTGGATAATGATTAGTGGCTTCCCTTGGATAATGATTAGTGGCTTCCCTTGGATAATGATTAGTGGCTTCCCTTGGATAATGATTAGTGGCTTCCCTTGGATAATGAAGAGTGGCTTCCCTTGGATAATGATTAGTGGCTTCCCTTGGATAATGATTAGTGGCTTCCCTTGGATAATGATTAGTGGCTTCCCTTGGATAATGATTAGTGGCTTCCCTTGGATAATGATTAGTGGCTTCCCTTGGATAATGATTAGTGGCTTCCCTTGGATAATGATTAGTGGCTTCCCTTGGATAATGATTAGTGGCTTCCCTTGGATAATGATTAGTGGCTTCCCTTGGATAATGATTAGTGGCTTCCCTTGGATAATGATTAGTGGCTTCCCTTGGATAATGATTAGTGGCTTCCCTTGGATAATGATTAGTGGCTTCCCTTGGATAATGAAGAGTGGCTTCCCTTGGATAATGATTAGTGGCTTCCCTTGGATAATGATTAGTGACTTCCCTTGGATAATGATTAGTGGCTTCCCTTGGATAATGATTAGTGGCGTCCCTTGGATAATGATTAGTGGCTTCCCTTGGATAATGAAGAGTGGCTTCCCTTGGATAATGATTAGTGGCTTCCCTTGGATAATGATTAGTGACTTCCCTTGGATAATGATTAGTGGCTTCCCTTGGATAATGATTAGTGGATTCCCTTGGATAATGAAGAGTGGCTTCCCTTGGATAATGAAGAGTGGCTTCCCTTGGATAATGATTAGTGGCTTCCCTTGGATAATGATTAGTGGCTTCCCTTGGATAATGAAGAGTGGCTTCCCTTGGATAATGATTAGTGGCTTCCCTTGGATAATGATTAGTGGATTCCCTTGGATAATGAAGAGTGGCTTCCCTTGGATAATGAAGAGTGGCTTCCCTTGGATAATGATTAGTGGCTTCCCTTGGATAATGATTAGTGGCTTCCCTTGGATAATGAAGAGTGGCTTCCCTTGGATAATGATTAGTGGCTTCCCTTGGATAATGATTAGTGGATTCCCTTGGATAATGAAGAGTGGCTTCCCTTGGATAATGATTAGTGGCTTCCCTTGGATAATGATTAGTGGCTTCCCTTGGATAATGATTAGTGGCTTCCCTTGGATAATGATTAGTGGCTTCCCTTGGATAATGATTAGTGGCTTCCCTTGGATAATGATTAGTGGCTTCCCTTGGATAATGAAGAGTGGCTTCCCTTGGATAATGATTAGTGGCTTCCCTTGGATAATGATTAGTGGCTTCCCTTGGATAATGATTAGTGGCTTCCCTTGGATAATGATTAGTGGCTTCCCTTGGATAATGATTAGTGGCTTCCCTTGGATAATGATTAGTGGATTCCCTTGGATAATGAAGAGTGGCGTCCCTTGGATAATGATTAGTGGCTTCCCTTGGATAATGATTAGTGGCTTCCCTTGGATAATGATTAGTGGCTTCCCTTGGATAATGATTAGTGGCTTCCCTTGGATAATGATTAGTGGCTTCCCTTGGATAATGATTAGTGGCTTCCCTTGGATAATGATTAGTGGCTTCCCTTGGATAATGAAGAGTGGCTTCCCTTGGATAATGATTAGTGGCTTCCCTTGGATAATGATTAGTGACTTCCCTTGGATAATGATTAGTGGCTTCCCTTGGATAATGATTAGTGGCTTCCCTTGGATAATGAAGAGTGGCTTCCCTTGGATAATGATTAGTGGCTTCCCTTGGATAATGATTAGTGACTTCCCTTGGATAATGATTAGTGGCTTCCCTTGGATAATGATTAGTGGCTTCCCTTGGATAATGATTAGTGGCTTCCCTTGGATAATGATTAGTGGCTTCCCTTGGATAATGAAGAGTGGCTTCCCTTGGATAATGATTACTGGCTTCCCTTGGATAATGATTAGTGACTTCCCTTGGATAATGATTAGTGGCTTCCCTTGGATAATGATTAGTGGCTTCCCTTGGATAATGAAGAGTGGCTTCCCTTGGATAATGATTAGTGGCTTCCCTTGGATAATGATTAGTGGCTTCCCTTGGATAATGATTAGTGGCTTCCCTTGGATAATGATTAGTGGCTTCCCTTGGATAATGATTAGTGGCTTCCCTTGGATAATGATTAGTGGCTTCCCTTGGATAATGATTAGTGGCTTCCCTTGGATAATGATTAGTGGCTTCCCTTGGATAATGAAGAGTGGCTTCCCTTGGATAATGATTAGTGGCTTCCCTTGGATAATGATTAGTGGCTTCCCTTGGATAATGATTAGTGGCTTCCCTTGGATAATGATTAGTGGCTTCCCTTGGATAATGAAGAGTGGCTTCCCTTGGATAATGATTAGTGGCTTCCCTTGGATAATGATTAGTGGCTTCCCTTGGATAATGATTAGTGGCTTCCCTTGGATAATGATTAGTGGCTTCCCTTGGATAATGATTAGTGGCTTTCCTTGGATACTGATTAGTGGCTTCCCTTGGATAATGATTAGTGGCTTCCCTTGGATAATGATTAGTGGCTTCCCTTGGATAATGATTAGTGGCTTCCCTTGGATAATGAAGAGTGGCTTCCCTTGGATAATGATTAGTGGCTTCCCTTGGATAATGATTAGTGGCTTCCCTTGGATAATGATTAGTGGCTTCCCTTGGATAATGATTAGTGGCTTCCCTTGGATAATGATTAGTGGCTTCCCTTGGATAATGATTAGTGGCTTCCCTTGGATAATGATTAGTGGCTTCCCTTGGATAATGATTAGTGGCTTCCCTTGGATAATGATTAGTGGCTTCCCTTGGATGACCTTTCCCCTGTTTGTCAGTCCTCTAAAGGAGAGGGAATCTTTGACGCGAGACTTGTTTGTATTCATCCCAGACCTCCGTCTTTATATATAGAGTGTCTTCTGCTCCAGTCTATGTGGGGCTCACTATGGGTGTATTTGGTGATGCTATTGTTCTCATTCTACAAATGACGGACACACTAAACTCAGACTTGGTGTTCAGGTAATATATAGATAGAACCGCATGAGTGTCTGGATTTTGACGAAATTATCGCACGAGATTTGTTGGCGGAGTGATACCTCGAGTGCGGGACACGAGAGGTATCGTGTTCCGCCAACAAATCGTGTGCGATAATTCGTCAAAATCCAGACATTTATGCGGTTCTATTTTTATTACATATATCCGTATCATAGTAAGTTGACTCATAATCGTACATCTCCGGTACAGAAAATGTGAATTTAATTGAGTTTTAACACTGAATGAAATAGTTCCGTCGACAGATTGCACTAGTGCTATTCTGAGAATTATCACACGCCTGGAAACTCGTGCGATGATGCGAATTACGTTGATATGTAATAAAAGCAGAGGACAAATAATACATGAGCAGAAAGAATCCTATTCAGATAATAAACGACCTATGACCTTTATATACAGTAATGCTCAAAGTAATCGACTTCTTAACCACATCAGAATTATGGGTAACTTTTCAGGATTTAGTCGGATATATGGCTTGTTGCCATTCATCGGAAAGCTCTCGGGGAGAGCTTTCCGATGAATGGCAACACGCCATATTTCTCGGGGAGAGCTTTCCGATGAATGGCAACAAGCCATATTTCTGACTAAATACTGAAAAGTTACCCATAATCCTGCTGTGGTTAAGAAGTCGATTACTTAGGGCATCACTAATTATCTGAACATTATTTGAGGGATAACTACTCGACAATGTGAAGAATGGGTTATTTTATATAACACTCCTGTATAGAGCCTCAGATGGACCCAAGCAGATTACAGACATCAGTGCATTGTTCTCTCTGTATGGGGCTCCATAGGGGATAACAACTCAGGGTTAACACATGATCAAGCCATGGGATTAATAATACTGGGTTTATTACTGTCATTTAAGGAGTTAATGGTTACTTCTTCCCTGATTGGTTGATAAACTTAACAATGCCGTGAGGAATCTTATTTAATCCTGTAAGGAGTTAATGGTTTACTCTCCTCCGATTGGTTGATAATTTTACCTTATCAGATGAACAGTGTCCTACACATAACACCGCCATGAGGAATCTTGTTTAATCCTGTAAGGAGTTAATGGGTTACTCTCCTCTGATTGGTTGATAATTTTACCTTATCAGTAGGGCTTCATGGTATTTCGGTATTGAGTCATATCGCGATACTGTTTTTAGCACCGTATAGTCGGTTTCACTTTATGCAAATAGTCGGTACATCGTAGCCGCCGGTGTGGATATTAATACCGACGATATCACTATCAGTGTCAAGTATTTACAACCCTCAACACCTCTAATGCTGAGACAAAGGCCATGGCTAACAGCTTCGGTTTAGCGTGGCGTAAAAATTAATAAACTCTCACTGCTCCATAAGTGTTTGTCAACACACTACGGACAATCAAGTCGGCATGCCTCACTGAATGGGCGGCAATTGATGTTTATATAGTCTGTTCTCAGCTCAATATTGCTGGAAGATTTCCTGGTCAAATACAATAAAAACATCTATTAAATCTATTCTATGCTTGTCACGTGAGTTATCTTGTGTTGTGTGTACAATAAAAAATATGAAATCAATACATGTTTGCTGTAATTTTTTACAAGAGCGACTGTTAGCGACATTTATAATGTCATAAGCGACCCACAGTTGATAGGGAATTCCCGATTACGTCAGGCATTTATAAATATATGTATCCGTCAGCAAATGAATGCAACATATTGCCAAGTATATCAAATCAATAATGCTATATTTTTTTCTGCTTGTTACTTTTATCATGCCCAAACAGTTCTACTCAAATTTATTGGTGACGATATTTAGTCATACCGCGGTATCATTTTCAAAACCGTAGTCAGTATTAAAATCCGGATACCATGAAGCCCTACTTATCAGATGAACAGTGTCCTACACATAACACCACCGTAAGGAATCATTTTGAGTCCTTTAAGGAGTTAATGGTTACTTCTTCCCTGATTTGTTTATAATTTTACCTTATCAGATTAACAGTGTCTTACACTTAACACCGCCGTGAGGAATCTTGTTGAATTTTAAGGAGTTAATGGGTTACTCTCCTCTGATTGGTTGATAATTTTACCTTATCAGATGAACAGTGTCTTACACTTAACACCGCCGTGAGGAATCTTGTTGAGTCCTGTAAGGAGTTAATGGGTTACTCTCCTCTGATTGGTTGATAATTTTACCTTATAGGTATCAGATGAACAGTGTCCTACGCTCAGCACCGCTGTGAGGAATCATTTTGAGTCCATTCAGATGTGTGCCGGAATAAAGCCATGTAAATCAGGTCACCGACAGAGCCTCATCAGTCTTATCAAGTAAGATTCCCCCATACAGAGCCTCATCAGTCTTATCAAGTAAGATTCCCCCCATACAGAGCCTCATCAGCCTCATCAAGTAAGATTCCCCCCATACAGAGCCTCATCAAATACGATTCCCCCATACAGAGCCTCATCAAGTAAGATTCCCCCCATACAGAGCCGCATCAGCCTTATCAAGTAAGATTCCCCCATACAGAGCCTCATCAGCCTCATCAAGTAAGATTCCCCCCATACAGAGCCTCATCAGCCTCATCAAGTAAGATTCCCCCATACAGAGCCTCATCAAGTAAGATTCCCCCCATACAGAGCCTCATCAGCCTCATCAAGTAAGATTCCCCCATACAGAGCCTCATCAAGTAAGATTCCCCCCATACAGAGCCTCATCAGCCTCATCAAGTAAGATTCCCCCATACAGAGCCTCATCAAGTAAGATTCCCCCATACAGAGCCTCACCAGCCTCATCAAGTAAGATTCCCCCATACAGAGCCTCATCAAGTAAGATTCCCCCATACAGAGCCTCATCAAGTAAGATTCCCCCCATACAGAGCCTCATCAGCCTTATCAAGTAAGATTCCCCCATACAGAGCCTCATCAGCCTCATCAAGTAAGATTCCCCCCATACAGAGCCTCATCAGCCTCATCAAGTAAGATTCCCCCATACAGAGCCTCATCAAGTAAGATTCCCCCCATACAGAGCCTCATCAGCCTTATCAAGTAAGATTCCCCCATACAGAGCCTCATCAGCCTCATCAAGTAAGATTCCCCCCATACAGAGCCTCATCAGCCTTATCAAGTAAGATTCCCCCCCCCCATACAGAGCCTCATCAGCCTCATCAAGTAAGATTCCCCCCATACAGAGCCTCATCAGCCTTATCAAGTAAGATCCCCCCATACAGAGCCTCATCAAGTAAGATCCCTCCCCCATACAGAGCCTCATCAGCCTCATCAAGTAAGATTCCCCCATACAGAGCCTCATCAAGTAAGATCCCCCCCATACAGAGCCTCATCAGCCTCATCAAGTAAGATTCCCCCATACAGAGCCTCATCAGCCTCATCAAGTAAGATTCCCCCATACAGAGCCTCATCAGCCTCATCAAGTAAGATCCCCCCCATACAGAGCCTCATCAAGTAAGATCCCCCCATACAGAGCCTCATCAAGTAAGATTCCCCCATACAGAGCCTCATCAGCCTCATCAAGTAAGATTCCCCCATACAGAGCCTCATCAGTCTCATCAAGTAAGATTCCCCCATACAGAGCCTCATCAGCCTCATCAAGTAAGATTCCCCCATACATAGCCTCATCAGCCTCATCAAGTAAGATTCCCCCATACAGAGCCTCATCAGCATCATCAAGTAAGATCCCCCCCCCCCCATACAGAGCCTCATCAGTCTTATCAAGTAAGATCCCCCCATACAGAGCCTCATCAGCCTTATCAAGTGAGATCCCCCCATACAGAGCCTCATCAGTCTTATCAAGTAAGATCCCCCCCATACAGAGCCTCATCAGTCTTATCAAGTAAGATCCCCCCATACAGAGCCTCATCAGCCTTATCAAGTAAGATCCCCCCCCCCCATACAGAGCCTCATCAGCCTCATCAAGTAAGATCCCCCCATACAGAGCCTCATCAGCCTCACCAAGTAAGATCCCCCCCATACAGAGCCTCATCAGTCTTATCAAGTAAGATTCCCCCATACAGAGCCTCATCAGCCTCATCAAGTAAGATTCCCCCATACAGAGCCTCATCAGCCTCATCAAGTAAGATCCCCCCCCCCATACAGAGCCTCATCAAGTAAGATTCCCCCCATACAGAGCCTCATCAGCCTTATCAAGTAAGATTCCCCCATACAGAGCCTCATCAGCCTCATCAAGTAAGATCCCCCCCATACAGAGCCTCATCAGCCTCATCAAGTAAGATTCCCACATACAGAGCCTCATCAGCGTTATCAAGTAAGATTCCCCCATACAGAGCCTCATCAGCCTCACCAAGTAAGATTCCCCCCATACAGAGCCTCATCAGCCTCACCAAGTAAGATTCCCCCATACAGAGCCTCATCAGCCTTATCAAGTAAGATTCCCCCATACAGAGCCTCATCAGCCTCACCAAGTAAGATTCCCCCCATACAGATCCTCATCAGCCTCACCAAGTAAGATTCCCCCATACAGAGCCTCATCAGCCTCACCAAGTAAGATTCCCCCCATACAGAGCCTCATCAAATAAGATCCCCCCATACAGAGCCTCATCAAATAAGATTCCCCCCATACAGAGCCTCATCAAGTAAGATCCCCCCCATACAGAGCCTCATCAGTCTTATCAAGTAAGATCCCCCCCCCCCCATACAGAGCCTCATCAGTCTTATCAAGTAAGATCCCCCCCATACAGAGCCTCATCAGCCTTATCAAGTAAGATCCCCCCCATACAGAGCCTCATCAGCCTCATCAAGTAAGATCCCCCCCATACAGAGCCTCATCAGCCTCACCAAGTAAGATCCCCCCCCCCATACAGAGCCTCATCAGTCTTATCAAGTAAGATTCCCCCCATACAGAGCCTCATCAGCCTCATCAAGTAAGATTCCCCCATACAGAGCCTCATCAGCCTCATCAAGTAAGATTCCCCCATACAGAGCCTCATCAAGTAAGATTCCCCCCATACAGAGCCTCATCAGCCTCATCAAGTAAGATTCCCCCATACAGAGCCTCATCAGCCTCATCAAGTAAGATTCCCCCATAGAGAGCCTCATCAGCCTCATCAAGTAAGATCCCCCCATACAGAGCCTCATCAGCCTTATCAAGTAAGATTCCCCCATACAGAGCCTCATCAAGTAAGATTCCCCCATACAGATCCTCACCAGCCTCATCAAGTAAGATCCCACCATACAGAGCCTCATCAGCCTCATCAAGTAAGATTCCCCCATACAGAGCCTCATCAAGTAAGATTCCCCCCATACAGAGCCTCATCAGTCTTATCAAGTAAGATTCCCCCCATACAGAGCCTCATCAGCCTCATCAAATAAGATCCCCCCATACAGAGCCTCATCAAATAAGATTCCCCCCATACAGAGCCTCATCAAATAAGATTCCCCCCCCCATACAGAGCCTCATCAAGTAAGATTCCCCCATACAGAGCCTCATCAGTCTTATCAAGTAAGATTCCCCCATACAGAGCCTCATCAGTCTTATCAAGTAAGATTCCCCCCATACAGAGCCTCATCAGCCTTATCAAGTAAGATCCCCCCCCCCATACAGAGCCTCATCAGCCTTATCAAGTAAGATTCCCCCATACAGAGCCTCATCAGCCTCATCAAGTAAGATTCCCCCATACAGAGCCTCATCAGCCTCATCAAGTAAGACCCCCCCCCATACAGAGCCTTATCAAGTAAGATTCCCCCATACAGAGCCTCATCAGCCTCATCAAGTAAGATTCCCCCATACAGAGCCTCATCAGCCTCATCAAGTAAGATCCCCCCATACAGAGCCTCATCAGTCTTATCAAGTAAGATCCCCCCCCCCATACAGAGCCTCATCAGCCTCATCAAGTAAGATCCCCCCCATACAGAGCCTCATCAGTCTTATCAAGTAAGATCCCCCCCATACAGAGCCTCATCAGTCTTATCAAGTAAGATTCCCCCATAGAGAGCCTCATCAGTCTTATCAAGTAAGATTCCCCCATACAGAGCCTCACCAAGTAAGATCCCCCCCATACAGAGCCTCATCAGTCTTATCAAGTAAGATTCCCCCATACAGAGCCTCATCAAGTAAGATTTCCCCCATACAGAGCCTCATCAAGTAAGATTCCCCCCCCCCCCCAAATCATTAAAAACATGGCCGCCAGCAGCCATTTAGGATTTCAAATTTGAATCCATCGACACGATGCAATGCAGCCCGCATTTATTGGAGAAATGTATTGAGAATTTACAGGCATTTTTAGAATCAACTCTAGATGGGAGCTATCGATTTTTAGTGATTTTTAGCTCACCTGAGACGAAGTCTCCGGTGGAGCTATAGTCATCACTCCTCGTCCGTCGTCCGTCCGTCTGTCCGTCTGACCGTCTGACCGTCCGTCCGTCCGTCCGTCAACAATCATCTTCTTCCTTAGTATCTCATAAGGCCAAATGAGTTCATATTTGGTGTGGATGTTCCCTGCTTGACTCAGACTCAGATTTGTTAAAATAAGGTCACTGAGTCAAATAGTTGCGAAGCTAGGGCCATAACTCTTTCCCGCCATAGTAATTCTTAAAACAACTTCTTTTCAAGAACAATCAGGCCTATTTAGCTTATATTTGGTATGGAAGGTCCTTGAGTGACTGGGGGTCAGATTTGTTCAAATGGGGTCACTGGGTCAAATAGGGGCAGAATCAGGGACATAACTCTCTTCTCCCTAGTAATTATTAGCTCAACTTACTTTTGTAAGTTTGAGCTATTGCCATGGTTTGGCGTCCGTCGTCTGTGTGTCCGTGTGTCCGTCAACAATTTCCTTTGGCGCGGGCTACAGGTCGTACCTTTGGTCTGATCTTTATGAAATTTGTCATGAATGTTGACATTGACATGTAGATGGGAAACGAGTCATTTTGGGGTCATACGGCCAAAAAACATGGCTGCTGGCAGCCATCTTGGATTTCAAGATTCAATCCATTGGCGCGGGCTACAGGTCGTACTGTTCGTCTGATCATCATGAAATTTGTCATGGATGTTAATAATGACATATAGATGGGAATGAGTGATTTTGGGGTCGTTCGGCCAAAAAACATGGCTGCCAGCAGCCATCTTGGATTTTACTCTTTGCATGACTAAATCCTTTTGCGCGGGCTACAGGTCGTTGCGTTTGTCGGAAGTTTATGAAATTTGTCATGGATGTTAACATTGACATGTAGATGGGAAACGAGTGATTTTGGAGTCGTTCGGCCAAAAAACATGACCGCCAGCAGCCATCTTGGATTTTACTCTTTGCATGACTAAATCCTTTGGCGCGGGCTGCAGGTTGTACCTTTGGTCTAATCTTTATGAAATTTGTCATGAATGTTGACATTGACATGTAGATGGGAACGAATCATTGTGGGGTCGTTCGGCCGAAAAACATGGCTGCCAGCAGCCATCTTGGATTTTACTCTTTGCATGACTAAATCTTTTGGCGCTGGCTACAGGTCGTAGCTTTTATCGGAAGATCATGAAATTTGTCATGGATGTTAATATTGACATGTAGATGGGAATGAGTCATTTTGGGGTCATTCAGCCAAAAAACATGGCCGCTGGCAGCCATCTTGGATTTCAAGATTCAATCCATTGGCACGGGCTACAGGTCGTACTGTTCGTCTGATCATCATGAAATTTGTCATGGATGTTAATATTGACATGTAGATGGGAACGAGTCATTTTTTGGGGTCGTTCGGCCAAAAAACATGGCCGCCAGCAGCCATCTTCGATTTTACTCTTTGCATGACTAAATCCTTTGCCGCGGGCTACAGGTCGTAGATTTTATCTGAAGATCATGAAATTTGTCATGGATGATAACAATGACATGTAGATGGGAACGAGTCATTTTGGGGTCGTTCGGCCGAAAAACATGGCTGCCAGCAGCCATCTTGGATTTTACTCTTTGCATGACTAAATCCTTTGGCGCGGGCTACAGGTCGTACCTTGGTCTAATCTTTATGAAATTTGTCATCAATGTTAATATTGACATGTAGATGGGAACGAGTCATTTTTTGGGGTCGTTCGGCCAAAAAACATGGCCGCCAGCAGCCATCTTCGATTTTACTCTTTGCATGACTAAATCCTTTGGCGTGGGCTACAGGTCGTAGCTTTTATCGGAAGATCATGAAATTTGTCATGGATGTTAACAATGACATGTAGATGGGAACGAGTCATTTTGGGGTCGTTCGGCCGAAAAACATGGCAGCCATCTTGGATTTTACTCTTTGCATGACTAAATCTTTTGGCGCTGGCTACAGGTTGTAGCTTTTATCGGAAGATCATGAAATTTGTCATGGATGTTAATATTGACATGTAGATGGGAACGAGTCATTTTGGGGTCATTCGGCCAAAAAACATGGCCGCTGGCAGCCATCTTGGATTTCAAGATTCAATCCATTGGCGCGGGCTACAGGTCGTACTGTTCGTCTGATCATCATGAAATTTGTCATGGATGTTAATAATGACATATAGATGGGAATGAGTGATTTTGGGGTCGTTCGGCCAAAAAACATGGCTGCCAGCAGCCATCTTGGATTTTACTCTTTGCATGACTAAATCCTTTGGCGCGGGCTGCAGGTTGTACCTTTGGTCTAATCTTTATGAAATTTGTCATGAATGTTGACATTGACATGTAGATGGGAACGAATCATTGTGGGGTCATTCGGCCAAAAAACATGGCTGCTGGCGGCCATATTAGATTTCAAAATTCAATCCATTGGCGCGGGCTACAGGTCGTACTGTTCGTCTGATCATCATGAAATTTGTCATGGATGTTAATATTGACATGTCGATTGGAACGAGTCATTTTGGGGTCGTTCGGCCAAAAAAACATGGCGCCATCAGCCATCTTGGATTTTACTCTTTGCATGACTAAATCCTTTGGCGTGGGCTACAGGTCGTAGCTTTGATCGGAAGATCATGAAATTTGTCATGGATGTTAACAATGACATGTAGATGGGAACGAGTGATTTTGGGGTCGTTCGGCCAAAAAACATGGCTGCCAGCAGCCATCTTGGATTTTACTCTTTGCATGACTAAATCCTTTGGCGCGGGCTACAGGTCGTTGCGTTGGTCGGAAGTTTATGAAATCTGTCATGGATGTTAACACTGACATGTAGATGGGAACGAGTGATTTTGGAGTCGTTCGGCCAAAAAACATGGCCGCCAGCAGCCATCTTGGATTTTACTCTTTGCATGACTAAATCCTTTGGCGCGGGCTACAGGTTGTACCTTTGGTCTAATCTTTATGAAATTTGTCATGAATGTTGACATTGACATGTAGATGGGAACGAATCATTGTGGGGTCATTCGGCCAAAATAACATGGCTGCTGGCGGCCATCTTAGATTTCAAAATTAAATCCATTGGCGCGGGCTACAGGTCGTACTGTTCGTCTGATCATCATGAAATTTGTCATGGATGTTAATATTGACATGTAGATGGGAACGAGTCATTTTTTGGGGTCGTTCGGCCAAAAAACATGGCCGCCAGCAGCCATCTTCGATTTTACTCTTTGCATGACTAAATCCTTTGGCGCGGGCTACAGGTCGTAGATTTTATCTGAAGATCATGAAATTTGTCATGGATGTTAACAATGACATGTAGATGGGAACGAGTCATTTTGGGGTCGTTCGGCCGAAAAACATGGCTGCCAGCAGCCATCTTGGATTTTACTCTTTGCATGACTAAATCCTTTGGCGCGGGCTACAGGTCGTACCTTGGTCTAATCTTTATGAAATTTGTCATCAATGTTAATATTGACATGTAGATGGGAACGAGTCATTTTTTGGGGTCGTTCGGCCAAAAAACATGGCCGCCAGCAGCCATCTTCGATTTTACTCTTTGCATGACTAAATCCTTTGGCGTGGGCTACAGGTCGTAGCTTTTATCGGAAGATCATGAAATTTGTCATGGATGTTAACAATGACATGTAGATGGGAACAAGTCATTTTGGGGTCGTTCGGCCGAAAAACATGGCAGCCATCTTGGATTTTACTCTTTGCATTACTAAATCTTTTGGCGCTGGCTACAGGTCGTAGCTTTTATCGGAAGATCATGAAATTTGTCATGGATGTTAATATTGACATGTAGATGGGAACGAGTCATTTTGGGGTCATTCGGCCAAAAAACATGGCCGCTGGCAGCCATCTTGGATTTCAAGATTCAATCCATTGGCGCGGGCTACAGGTCGTACTGTTCGTCTGATCATCATGAAATTTGTCATGGATGTTAATAATGACATATAGATGGGAATGAGTGATTTTGGGGTCGTTCGGCCAAAAAACATGGCTGCCAGCAGCCATCTTGGATTTTACTCTTTGCATGACTAAATCCTTTGGCGCGGGCTGCAGGTTGTACCTTTGGTCTAATCTTTATGAAATTTGTCATGAATGTTGACATTGACATGTAGATGGGAACGAATCATTGTGGGGTCATTCGGCCAAAAAACATGGCTGCTGGCGGCCATATTAGATTTCAAAATTCAATCCATTGGCGCGGGCTACAGGTCGTACTGTTCGTCTGATCATCATGAAATTTGTCATGGATGTTAATATTGACATGTAGATTGGAACGAGTCATTTTGGGGTCGTTCGGCCAAAAAAACATGGCGCCATCAGCCATCTTGGATTTTACTCTTTGCATGACTAAATCCTTTGGCGCGGGCTACAGGTCGTAGCTTTGATCGGAAGATCATGAAATTTGTCATGGATGTTAACAATGACATGTAGATGGGAACGAGTGATTTTGGGGTCGTTCGGCCAAAAAACATGGCTGCCAGCAGCCATCTTGGATTTTACTCTTTGCATGACTAAATCCTTTGGCGCGGGCTACAGGTCGTTGCGTTGGTCGGAAGTTTATGAAATCTGTCATGGATGTTAACACTGACATGTAGATGGGAACGAGTGATTTTGGAGTCGTTCGGCCAAAAAACATGGCCGCCAGCAGCCATCTTGGATTTTACTCTTTGCATGACTAAATCCTTTGGCGCGGGCTACAGGTTGTACCTTTGGTCTAATCTTTATGAAATTTGTCATGAATGTTGACATTGACATGTAGATGGGAACGAATCATTGTGGGGTCATTCGGCCAAAATAACATGGCTGCTGGCGGCCATCTTAGATTTCAAAATTAAATCCATTGGCGCGGGCTACAGGTCGTACTGTTCGTCTGATCATCATGAAATTTGTCATGGATGTTAATATTGACATGTAGATGGGAACGAGTCATTTTTTGGGGTCGTTCGGCCAAAAAACATGGCCGCCAGCAGCCATCTTCGATTTTACTCTTTGCATGACTAAATCCTTTGGCGCGGGCTACAGGTCGTAGATTTTATCTGAAGATCATGAAATTTGTCATGGATGTTAACAATGACATGTAGATGGGAACGAGTCATTTTGGGGTCGTTCGGCCGAAAAACATGGCTGCCAGCAGCCATCTTGGATTTTACTCTTTGCATGACTAAATCCTTTGGCGCGGGCTACAGGTCGTACCTTGGTCTAATCTTTATGAAATTTGTCATCAATGTTAATATTGACATGTAGATGGGAACGAGTCATTTTTTGGGGTCGTTCAGCCAAAAAACATGGCCGCCAGCAGCCATCTTCGATTTTACTCTTTGCATGACTAAATCCTTTGGCGTGGGCTACAGGTCGTAGCTTTTATCGGAAGATCATGAAATTTGTCATGGATGTTAACAATGACATGTAGATGGGAACGAGTCATTTTGGGGTCGTTCGGCCAAAAAACATGGCCGCCAGTAGCTATCTTGGATTTTACTCTTTGCATGACTAAATCCTTTGGTGCGGGCTACAGGTCGTAGCTTTGGTCAGATGGTCATGAAATTTGTCATGGATGATAACAATGACATGTAGATGGGAACGAGTCGTTTTGGGGTCATTCTGTCCAAACACATGGCCACCAGCAGCCATCTTGGATTTTACTCTTTGCATGACTAAATCCTTTCGCGCGGGCCATTTTGGATTTTCAAAATTCAATCCATTGGCGCGGTCTACAGGTCGTACTGTTCGTCTGATCATCATGAAGTTTGTAGGTCGTAGCTTTGGTCAGATCTTCATAAAATGTGTCATGGATGTTAACAATGACAAGTAGATGGGGAACGAGTCCTTTTGGGGTCAATTGGCCAAAAAACATGGCCGCCAGCAGCCATCTTGTATTTTACTCTTTGCGTCACTAAATCCTTGGGCGCAGGTTAGACATTTCAATTAGCACCTTTCCTATTCCTCCATTTACTGTCAACCATTAAATTATTCCCCTACCTAAGTTGAGCTACAGTGTCATTGACACTTTCATTAGAATGACTTCTTCTCCAGAATCATCAGGCCGATTTAGCTAATATTTTGTATGGTGGGTCCTTGTGTGACTGGGGTTCAGATTTGTTCAAATGGGGTCAGTGTGTCAAATAGGGGCCGTGTCAGGAACATAACTTTAAATTTTTATTTTTTTTAATATTGTTAAATTTAAATCCTTGCTCAATTCAAAAAACAAATCACAATTCAAAATGAACCAATACAAAAATATTGTTTTCATTTTAACCCCTGATTTTTTGTATTTTTTTAGACACAAAACACCCCATTCCACCCCTTTCCCTCCTCACCCCTCTACACCCCTGTCCCCACTACCACCCCCCCCCCCCCCAATCTGCGCCCACTGCAGTCAAGAAAAAATTAATTAGAAAAACTGACACCTTGTAACATCCATAAAGTATGGTATTAGCCCCAGACAGAAAGAGTTAATAACAGTCATCAATTCAGATGTTATCTAGCTGGTTGACAGCTATGTGTAAACAGTCATGCTCTGTGTGTATCATTAACATATCATATCAAAACAAAATGCTGTATGTCTGACATTTGCAGAATGAGGTCCCCCGAGGGTGAATTTAGTGATGCTACTCTGCACAGTAGGCTAGCATCACCAAATACACTCTCCATGGACCTCATTCTGCTTAGGCCTCATCTTCAGGGAAGTATACATGTCTTAAATTGACATTTCTACTTACTTTTTCCCTTCTGTTTAGTTTCTATATTCCCTAATTTGCTGTCAGAAGATAAAATTGATAATTGAAGTGCCCAATGGGTGCACATCACCAATTAACTGGACAACTTCAATCTGTTCCTATGTCTCCCATGGCAGTTGAGGCCTAAGCATAATGAGGTCCACAGAGGGTGAATTTGGTGATGCTAACCCACCTTACAGGATTGCAGCACTAAATTCACCCTTTAGTGACCTCATTCTGCAAAAGTCAGACACTATATTCAGGCTTGGCTGTTCCACTATTATATTCTTAACCACCACCTATCCAGTTGTACTCATTATACCCTGATTTGCAAAGAAAACTTGGGGGGGGGGTATATTGGATTGAATTTGTCTGTCAGTATGTCCTCCCGTCCATCCCTCTGTTGGGATGTTTCCATCCGTCCATCAATTTTGTTCTTCTCCACATACATATTAAAGACCGAAATGGTTTATATATTTTGACTCACATTCAGATTTGTTCAAATGAGTTCATCAGGTCATATAGGTGAGAAGCCAGGGCCATAACTCTTTCCCTCCATAGTAATTCTTCAGAAACCATCAGGCCTATTTAGCTTTTGGTATGGAGGGTCCTTTGGTGAGTGGGGTTCAGATTTGTACACGTGAGGTCATTTTTAGGAAACTTTTGAGGAAAATCAGTTTTCTTCAACTCTTAAAATCTACCGTTTGAAATTTCTAGATGAAAAGATCTCATAGATGGGGATTCACATTTGTTCAAATAAGGGCAGAGATAAGAGATTTAACTCTCAACCACCCACCCTACCTGTATGTATGCTGTTTGATACTGGTATAATAATATATAGATTCCTATTGATTTCTAAGCTACCTGGGTGGAGGCAATGAGGCTGTAGATTTGATTTTTCAACCAGTAACAGTCCACATTTTCCTACTTCGGGTTAAACTGTTCGACCGAAATCGCCACAGGTCTATTTTGCTGATATTTAGTATGAAGGGTTCTTTGGTGTCTGGTATTGAAATTTATTCAGATGTGGTCACCAGGTTAAATAGGGTGGGACCAGGGACATAACTGTATGTCTCTATAGTCATTCTTAAATTGTCTTCTCAAGAGAGGTTGGACTATTTAGCTTACATATAGTATGGATGATCCTTTAGTGACTGATATTCAGATTTGTTAACATCAGGTCAACCTGTTAAGAAATGACGGGGGCTATGGGGAGTTAACAATTTTGTGTTTAAAAAATCATTGAAATACCAAATTCATTAAAACATCTTCCTTGGAACTACCTAACTGATTAATCTGACATACATGTATGGTGTTTTGGGTCCATGGATAAATGGGCTTCAAACATGTCTCAATGTTTTTATAAAAAGGTGCTTGTGAGATTGGAAATTTCCAAAAATTGAGAAAGTTTGAGATGTCGGTTGTGAAATTCCAACCCAAGACTTGGGAGTCTGGAGCCCGGTCGGGAGGGAATTGTTGAGCTGGAGGAGGGGGGTGATCAGTAGTGAACAGTGGGCAATTTCATGGTGGATATTCACCTTGAAATTACCCACTGTACACTACTGAAGCCTCTCTAGCCACATATCGTGTTTAGATCTACTTTTTTCAAAGTGCTTATGAAAAGTTCTGACTATTGTGGTCTCCAGAGTCCCAGTCTCATCAGTCTTTGCAGTCTGGTGAGCGACCCCACAGTCTTTGACTGTCTTGTTTATGAAAAACATGGCCGTTGGCAGCCATCTTGAATTTTACTCTTTGCAACCATACAGACCACATCCTTCATCTAATCATCACGAAACTTCATATGGATCTTCGGGGTGACCTCTAGATGGGAGCCATCGATTATTTATGAAATTCGTTGAAAAAAAATTGCCACCAGCAGCCATCTTGGATTTCAAATTTGAATCCATCGGCACACCCTGCAGCCTGCATATATCTAAGAAATGTTTTGTAAATTTACAGGCATTATTAGGATCACCTCTAGATGAAAGCTATCAAATTTGAGCTACTTTCGATTAGAAACATGGCCGCCAGCAGCCATCTTGTATTTTACTCTTTTACTAAATCTCTTGGCACACCCTACAGAACCATATCCCTCGTCTGATCATCACCAAACTTTATATGCATTATCAGGGTGACCTCTATATGTGTGCCATCGATTTTTTCCAAATTTTTTTTTAAAACATGGCCATCTTGGATTTTACTCTTTGCATGACTAAATCGGCACAACCTACAGGCCATACCCCTCATCCGATCATCACCAAACTTCATGAAGATCTTCGTGGGTGACCTCTAGATGGGAGCCAACAATGTTTTCAGAAATGTGTTTAAAAAAAAAGGCTGCCAGCGACCATCTTGGATTTTAATCTTTGCATAACTAAATCATTTGACACAATCAACAGGTCACATCCCTCATCCGATCATCAACAATCTTCTTAACCCTTTACCCATCAGAACGGCCCTGTGCCAATGCATTCTCTTATATATGCGAGTCGACCATAGGTCGCCTCGCATATATAAGAGAATGCATTTGCTTAACACATATTAAAAATGATAAAATTGTCAAAGAATGTAGAAAAATATTATAAAAATGTAAGAAAAATTTATAAAATTGTTAAAGAATGTAAGAAAAAATGGTAAAAAGTGTTAAAAAAAAGTATTTTTTTAGGCCAATGCATTCTCTTATATATGCGAGGCGACCTATGGTCGACTCGCATATATAAGAGAATGCATTGGCACAGGGCCTAACTGTAACCATCACAATGTGGTCAATGAACCAGTTCCAATGATATCCCTATTTGTATGGTGTTATTGAGACAGACCGAAGATATTTTAGGCTGTTGAAGCTTTATTTGGGCGTTTTTGGCCGCTTTGTTGGGTAAAGGGTTAAGGATCTTCAGGGTCATTTCTAGATGGGAGCCAACAATATTTTCTGAATTTAAAAAAAAAAACATGTTCGCCAGCAACCATATTGGATTTTATTCGTTTCATTACTAAAACCTTTGGCACATCCAACAGGTCACATCCCTCATCCAAACTTCATATGGTACTTTGGTGTGACCTCTAGATGGAAGATCAATCCATCGGCACACCCTGTAGCCAACATTTTGTGGAGAAATTATTTTAATGTAATTATTTTCTTTACACGATACAATCCTTTTACTGAAACTTTTTTACTTTCCTTCTTTATCATTCTATTGACTTCTCAGCATAAAATTATTAATGCCTCCCAAGTTGAGCTACAGTGTCATTGACACTTTCATTATGTTTGTTTTCTGCTGTCCTTGTCATGTTCTATTCTTTATTTGCCGAGTTATGTGTGTTTTCTGATGTCCCTATATGTTATATTCCCTGTATGCCTAGTTATGTTTGTTTTGTATTTTTCAGGAAAGAGAGCATGATTTTACATGAAGTACATTCCAACCATTCTATCACCAGATCGTTGGTTCGACAGCAGAGTGTTCACGATGCTGAGTGCGAAAAATGTCAGATCGCTCCGTCCAAAGAAGGAAGGATTTATATGATTGACACCGAGGTAAACAAGCCAGGCCTCACATTATGTATGAAATAGAGCTTGAATAAGGCCCAGTTATTCCTCTGATGGGACTGAATAATATGAATCGTACGTGACACATAGTGGAGCAACCACATACGCTGTGCCTCAAATTAGCTTTTTATCGGCAACATAATGTTAAGAATAATATATGTAACATCATGCAGTGGCCCCGGTAGGGACGACATGACAAGACTTGATTGTGCAATCTTATCTAGATTCTGGCCCGCAAATCCAAAATGATGTAATTGACGTCATGAACCGTGCCATGACGTATATGCTTGTTTTCATTAAGCTAACCAATAAAATTTGTCAGAGTATTTACCTTATTAATCATTATATGAGATTCTAATGGGCATCCTTCACCGTCGGCCTTCACCAATCTTCCGAGTATTTACCTTATTAATCATTATATGAGATTCTAATTGGCATCCTTCGCCGTCGGCGACACCAATCTTCAGAGTATTTACCTTATTAATCATTATATGAGATTCTAATCGGCATCCTTCGCCGTCGGCCTTCACCAATCTTCAGAGTATTATCTTTAAAGCCAACCTCGTGCCTCCCTAAATGAGGTCCCCAGAGGGTGAATTTAGTGATGCTAGCCCACCAAGCTAACCCTAAAGTAGTCCAACGATTACAAAATTAATGTATAGCTCGCTGAACGTAAAATATTACACCTGTAACACATAGAACCGTGTATACCGTAGACTGTAACACATGAAATTATTCCCCCTCCAAGTTGACACTTTCATTCTACATTCTTCTTGGCAGGGAGCAAATTAACTGGTATCGCATCGCAATTTGCTACCCAAATTTGGATAAAAACTACGCAATTTGGTATGAATTATATATGATTTTAGAACAATGCTATGTAATCATGTCATTGTGAGGTTATTTGGTAATCAAAATTTCAAAAGTAATTAGCTTCCTGCTTCTTGGCTTTGTGATTATTTTTAAGAAATTAAAGCATAATCATTTGGAAAATTAGATTAGATCTCCATATAGAAGTTATAGTTTTGTATCTTTATAATTTTTTCCTCTGTCTGTCTGTCCTTCGTCACCTTGATATATCTTTATTATATTTTCCTCACAGAACTTCAAGTTTATGCCAGCATTACAAGAACAGGTGTCCACTTCTACAGAAAGTAGTAACTGACAAATCCAACTTGTATGTGGCCACAGTTACCTCATCAGCAATCAGCTCAGCATCCTCCCCAACAGTTACCTCATCAATTAACAGCTTCACCGTCCTCATCAACAGTTACCTCATCGATTAACAGCTTCAGCGTCCTCATCAACAGACTTCCTCAGTGGATAATCGACTCCTTAACCACAGCAAAATTATGGGTAACTTTTCAGGATTTAGTCGGAAATATGGCTTGTTGCCATTCATCCGAAAGCTCTCAGTGAGAGCTTTCCAATGAATGGCAACAAACCATATTTCCGACTAAATCCTGAAAAGTTACCCATAATTCTGCTGTGGTTAACTCTTTCAGTGCCAAGACCGATTTTTGTATCAACCCATATTTCCTTGATCAATTTTCAAATTTATTGATTATAATAATGTGATACATTGAACTCTAAGAGCTCTTTATCACATGATTAGCACTATTTTCCGATGTAATATTCGAGCGTAATAGACACGTGTAATATCGTCGCGTGCAATGACATCACGCTGCTCTTTTGGACAATGATCGCTGGCTGCAGTTAATTGTTGTTTTCGATCAACATTTTAGCGATTATATGATCATGTGATAAAAAGTATCTCAAACTCGTTCTATTTTATACGTAATTTATCAACCTCGTCCACTAAATTCTATTTGAGCCTCGGTAAACCTCGGCTCAAATCGAATTTAGTGAACTCGGTTGATAAATTCCGTATAAAATAGTAACTCGTTTGAGATCCTCTATTTCCATCAATGTATCACATTATTATAATCAATAAATTTGAAAAATGATCATGGAAATATGGGTTGATACAAAAATCGGACTTGGCACTGAAAGGGTTAAAGGAGTTATCATCATATGAAAGTGATCTGGGTCTCTATGTCACGCCGCTGTGAGAGGGTGAGGTGAGATCACCGATCAAACGAGTTGTGTCTGTCACTAATTTCACCCTCCGGGTACCTCATTCTGCTTGGCCTCATCTGCTATGGAGACTTTGACTCAGATGGAAGTTCCCAGATGGTGAATATTGTGATGTGCACCCATTGGGAACCTTGATTATGCAATGTGTCGTCTGCAAATTTGGGGATAAAGAGAAACTAAACTAAAAAAAGAAATAGAATCTATGTGAAGAAGTTTCTAAGGCCAAACAAAATTAATGAATTGATTCTCAGGCAATTTTTTTTTCAAATGAATGAGGGAGGGCGGTTTTTATTTTTATTTTTTATTTCCAGCGGCCAGTTCAGACATACATCTGGGATCCCCGAAATCAAGACCAGAAGGCTCAATTAATTGTGGAATCATTATAATTGAAACTGCGAACCAATAAACAAAACAAAAGACTAGTAGTGAAATAAAACTGGAAAAGTGTATAAAATAAAATATATGCATTGAAGTATCCTAGGGGTTTATATTTGTCGGTATCGACTCGGCCGATTCATCCTCATCAATAAATATTTTTTCGGCCATTTGCCCAATTGTTTTATCGCATTCTATGGACAATACAGCCCATTTTCTGACAATTTTGTCACGAAATATAATTTGGTATGTCAACAACATCGTGTTTTTTTCAAATCACGGAATTTGCCGGTGAAGAAACGGCACGACTCGTTTGTTTGTGAACTTATAAATAACTGTAAATAATGCAACCTGCTTTAATGAATGACATCAGTTCGCTTTATTTAATCATGTTTTTTGCGTAAATACCGAGGCCTATCATCTCCCCAGCAGCGCACTGCCATAACTCGCCGTAGTTCGTTTCGAAGTGGTATTCCTGTCGTAATTATTACATTACCACGTGCTAAAAGCGTAAACCGGAAATAGCGAATTCCGGCACTTCCGCAAACGGAGAACTCGCCACTTGAACGTGAATCGGCTGCGATTTGAATTATTTGATCGTTGGTTGTTTGGATTTCAAATAAAAAGAGTTAGGCGGCCCCTATTTTATGAGAGCAGCGGTGCCTGAGAATCAATTCATTAATTTTGTTTGGCCTAAAGAAACTAATTTTATAATAAAGATAAGAAGATGCAGATTGAGAACTCCAGAGGGTGAAACTCTGGGGACCGCATTCTGCAATGAGATGGATGTGGAGAACCTGATCAGCATTCTCTCATATATATGAGCCTCACATATATAAGAGAATGTACTGGCTTACAAGGTCAAGGTAAATATTGTAAGGCCGATGTATTTTCTTATATATGCAAGGCTCCCTTTGGGAAACTCACATATATTAGAGAATGCATGATTTTAGGAAGCTCCAGTCATTGGCATGTGTCCCAGAAATGTTTTTCAAAACTTTTTGGGCTGAGAGCAGGAAAATATCTTTGAACTGCCTAAATTAAAATATACAGTGATATATTTACCTCTGGTGATCAATTGGGAATACAGAATATAGTAGTTATTTTCATAAATTTGATACCCAAATGACACGTGCCCTTCGTTTACCGGTGAAATATAAAGGAGTAAATATTTACATTTATTACACGATCATGGTATAGAGTAATTTATTACACTCCTATGCACGATTTCCTTTGAAAACGCTGTTAATTAAAAATGGTAATGTCACTGGTGAATTATCTCATTTCCTGTGACTTCATTGACGTTACGTCACTTACTGATTTAGACTGAATTTTCTATGGTTGATCTTTCTCCACATCGGGACTTTCATGAATTAATTCTGTGTGTTTTAATCATATTTGGCAAACTAAATTGACGCAGGAGTGTAATAAATGGAGTAATCAATTAGTTCCGAGAATTACGTTAGTTTATTCACTCGAGGCGAGAGACATATAGGTAAGAAACTCGTGCGCTAAGGTGCACTCGTTTCTTACCTATACATCTCTCGCCTCGAGTGAATTATATAACGTAATTCTCGGGAACCAATTCATTACTCTCTATTTCTGCAGCATTCTGTTTTATGTAGTCCCAAGTTACCTTCAAGCCTGAGTTTAGTGTGCCTGTCATTTTTTTTTTACCCTGTGCCAATGCATTCTCTTATATATGCGAGTCGACCATAGGTCGCCTCGCATATATAAGAGAATGCATTGGCCTAACAATGTATTCTTTAACAATTTTATAATTTCACCCATACAGAGCCCCAGACAAACATGAGCAGACGACACTCTTCTATATATGTGTGGGGCTCCCTGCAGGGTAATGGATGTTTTTTATTTTATGTCCTAAAAATTGTAAGAAACATTTATTTAAAAAAAATGATAAAAAATTGTTAGGCCAATGCATTCTCTTATATATGCGAGGCGACCTATGGTTGACTCGCATATATAAGAGAATGCATTGGCACAGGGTAAAAAAATCCAGACTTACGACTGGATTTGATATGGCGGGTCTATTAACCCATAGAGAGCCCCACACAGCCTGGAGCAGATGACACTATGTAGTGCATGCTTCCATCTGTGTGAGGCTCCCTGTGGGTTATATGGCGAGTCACATATGTAGTCCCAAGATTCCTTCAAGACTGAGTTTAGTGTGCCTGTCATTTGCAGAATGAGGTCCCCAGAGGGTGAGTTAGTGATGCTATCCCACATAGCGGGCTAGCATCACCAAATTCACCCTCTGGGGACCTCATTCTGCTAGGGCCTCATCATCTTTGAAGTATCTATAGTATAAAATTAACATTTTTTTCGTTGTTTTTACTTACTTTTTCCCTTCTGGGAAGTTTCTATATCCCTGTATATCCCCTAATTTGCAGAAGATAATATTCATAATCGAGGTGACTAATGGGTGAACATCACAAACTTCAATTAGGGAACTTCAATCTGATCCTATGTCTCCCATAACTGTTGAGGTCTATGACTTAGTTTAACGTTATGCATGCATTTATACATTCTTCGGAAACAAAGACGAGACTAAATGTCTCATATGCATTAACGTAAATGAAATGTGAGAAGCTATCACAAGTTTCTAATTGAGCGTATATATGACTTCACTCTTTTGCAATCAGCTTAAAACACCGTAAAATAAAGCCCTTTTGTGACTCAAGAAGCCATTTCATAACAATATGTTTACTCAATTGTGTTAGCGTCTAAAGAATTCACCTCTGAACGGTCATTAACTAATCGCCCAGGGTGTGAAACCGACGCGCGACAGCACAGCTAATCGAACACACCCGTAATCTTGTCACGTCTTGTCAGCTCTCACGGATAACGTTAAGTTGTGCTGTGTAAAGCTGGTTAATTATTTTTGTTTACAATAAATTGCTCAATCCGGGAAATTTTGATGGGCGTCCGGGAGTGCGGGAGATTGGGCCCAAATCCGGGAGTCTCCCGCAGAATCCGGGAGGGTTAACAGGTCTGATCGAGGTGACTAATGGGTGAACATCACAAACTTCAACTAGGGAACTTCAATCTGATCCTATATCTCCCATAACTGTTGAGGTCTAAGCAGAATGAGGTCCCCAGAGGGTGAATTTGATGATGCTAGCCATGCGGGATATTGTCACTAAATTCACCCTCTGGGGACCTCATTCTGTAGATGACAGACACACTATAATCAGACTTGTATGTTTTATGTACAGTAATGCCCTAGCCCCTAAGTAATCGACCTCTTAACCAAAGCAGAATTATGGGTAACTTTTCAGGATTTAGTCGGAAATATGGCTTGTTGCCATTCATCCGAAAGCTCAGTGAAATATGGCTTGTTGCCATTCATCCGATGAATGGCAACAAGCCATATTTCCGACTAAATCCTGAAAAGTTACCCATAATTCTGCTTTGGTTAAGAGGTCGATTACTTAGGGCATTACTGTAGTAACAAGTTTCCTTCTCCACGCGATTTTGACGTAAAGCAGCATTATCCCAACTGATTTCACCAGCTGGTTTACATCGTGAGAAACTTGGACGATATTTTATGGAATGGTACGATTAGCTAAATTTACGGTAATATTATTGAATGCTAATTGCTTTCAGTGGGAAAGGTGCATGGGAGTTCACTTGTCAGTTTTCGTGAAATTCACTGAAATAAGCGCATAATATGTCTTTAAAGGTACTCAATCCGATTCGATGGTCCCCATATCATCAGATTCCAACAACAACAACATTTTTTGAAATGCCACTTCAGTTATCAGAATTGATTAATGGCCCAAAAATAATGCTAACCACAGTCAACTATAGTATAAAATTGCTCAAAACCTGTTATTTATCAACGAAATTTTGCCTGATTGTCAATATCTAATGCCAAAAAAAACACTTGATTTACAGTTTTCCATCTTCATCCGTAATTTGGTCCAAGACCGTCGGCTTGACGAATGTTTTACCGGGCCGCCAAAAATTACATATTTTGGGGGGGAAAGAACAAATTTTCAAAAATTGATACCTGATCACTCGAATCAAATCAAATAATTTTTACCCCGAAGCCAAAGAAATAGTAAATTGGTAGCGTTATTTCAGCTTTAACGGTTCCATGACTGAAGCTTCCTGAAAATTTGCGAAAAATCTGTGCCAATGCATTCTCTTATATGTGCGAGTCGCCCATAGGGAGCCTCACATATATAAAAGAATGTATTGGCCTAACAATATTTACCTTCACCTTGTAAGCCAGTGCATTCTCTTGTATATGCATATACACAAGAACGCATGGCACAGGGTCTTTAATGCTGCACAGTGCAGCTCTCATCAAGAAAGGATCAAACTCCTGTTTGATTTGTTTTTAATCATTTTAGGTACGTTCCATGTTTGCAGCTGTTTGTTGTTGTATTTTCACTAGTTTCAGATTATAAAATTATTGACGTTTATGTTATGTTTAAGCTACATTTTAAATATATTTTTTTATTACATTCCATTGAAAATGCTGTTAATTAAAAATGGTAATGTCACTAGTGAATTATGACATTTCCTGTGACGTCATTGACGTTACGTTGTTTACTGATCTACACTGAATTTTCGAATCTCCACATTCTTAATTCTGTGTGTTTTAACCAAATTGATCCAGAAGTGTAATAAATGGAGTAATCAATTAGTTCCGAGAATTACGTTCAATAATTCACTCGAGGCGAGAGACGTTTGGGTAAGAAACGCGCACTCGTTTCTTACCGACGTCTCGCCTCTGGTGAATTATTTAACGTAATTCTCGGAACCAATTGATTACACTCTATTATATAACAATTAGTCATCCTACCCAATATACCACATACTTCATTTTATTATATACACTTCTACTCAAGCCTTGAAATAGGGTGTCTGTCATTTGCAGAATGAGGTCCCCAGAGGGTGAATTTAGTGATGCTACCCCGCATAGCGGGCTAGCATCACCAAATTCACCCTCTGGGAACCTCATTCTGCAAATTTCAGACACCCTATTTCAAGGCTTGCTTCTACTTTCTTTTAGAATTCATTAAGTGTCAATTTATTATCTTCATTTTTCTTTGAGCAGCATACATTATAGCTTTGTCCCCCACATCCAGTTATAACAGTTAATCTGATTGGCTACAAAGCCATATTCAAATCACCATGTTCTCAACCATTCGGGCAGTGGGGTTTACGGGAACATGCACAACACAGGTGGAATAAAAGCACATGAAATAAGTGCTAATTAAAGGGGTACTGTACACTAAATCCAGCCATGTATATTATATACAACAGAATATATGCAACAAATGAGTGAATGGATTATTGCTCTATGAATGATGCAAACAACATGGTGATTATAATTAAAATTAATTTATGGTTGGAGTCAAAAACCCTTTCTGGAGCCCCTGCAGAGATAACAATGTACTGATGACTGTCATCTGCTTGGTCTGTATGGGGCTCCATACGGGAGTAAATCAACCAAACAGTTATCATAGAGAAGCATCTTATATTAAAATGTTAACCCTTTCAATACTGAATCAGACTGCTATAAATAAATGGTCTGTTATTCTTTTGGAGGGATATTCGAGCAGACGACAGCCAGACCAAAAGATAATACAAGCACAGAAGAATTCTTATTCATGTCATTCATTGGTGGGAAATGCTTAGGTAATATGCTCATTTGTTGAATTTATTTTCAGAAAATGAGTATTTAATGAGTATTTAATGAGTATTTAATGAGGAATGGGTTAAAGGGATACTGTACTCAAATGTTGTTGTTGGTTTCTATAGTCTCCGAGTCGTAGAATAAGGTAACCAGATTTCCATTATTTGAAAGTCTGTTTAGTACGAAGTAATGTTACGGATGGCAGATTAACCGGAATGCGAAAATACCAATTGTCGTTGTCGAGTAATTTTTGGACAGTTTTCAAGCAAATGTATCAAGTAAATGTTATATTATATGCATACTAGTCCCATATACTCATTTAAGTCATTGTCGTGAATTATTTTGATTATATATAGGTCTTGTAAATTCGTAATTTAATTTATGGCTCCAGCCATAAATAAAATTTATATCAAATTATTAACTTTGATTTTAACCTGAACGTTTACAGAATACATCTTCGACTCATTTACTTAGTTTTCTATATATTATCGATATTAGGTCGTTGTTATCACCCGGAATTTATTTAAAATGGCATACAGTACCCAGATAGCACACGTACAGTACCCCTTTAAACTTATTTTCAGAACATTTCCTAAAGGAACTATTCGTCAATGAGTATGTAGTATAGAAAGGGTTAAAAAATATATATATTTGTTCTTTATAGTTACTTATTTATGAACACTTGTTATTTTTTATGTTTAGGCGACACCAATTTTTAAATCTGGTTTACGAACACCTCCTACAACTTTTTTTCCATTTCATGAAAAAAAATAAAACTTTTTTCTCCCAAATTTTTTTACACGCATACTGATTTTCATGTGCTGTCGCATCCGGTTCTGCTTATAATCATTTACAGATCCATAGTTTCATGTATTTCACGACAAGAAATGTCTTGTTTGGTTCAGAATTTAATTCAAAAACAATTTTTGTAAAATCCACGATTTACTTGATATAAATTAGGGGGACAATTTTTTTTATTTTTATTTTTTTCCCTCCTGCATCTACTTTTTTTCTCCCCACATGTTCGTAAACCAGACTTAAAAATTAGTGTCGCCTTAGGCTACTTTCATATAAAACTTTGTACATGAATTGTTTGCTCAATCCCATTGATTAAGGGCTAGTTTTAACATATTTTTATTTCCAAATCTGAACAAATAATATACAGATGACACATAATTATTTGCAATTAGAAGTGTTAATATATAGAAACGAGAATCGGACAACAAGCCCGAGGGCTTATATGAAGTCTTCTCTGCTTTGCTACATGCCCCATCCCCAGAAAATAGAAGACCAGAGAAGGACCTATACAGACCCTTATTCAGATGACCTATACAGACCCTTATTCAGATGACCTATACAGACCCTTATTCAGATGACCTATACAGACCCTTATTCAGATGACATATACAGACCCTTATTCAGATGACCTATACAGACCCTTATTCAGATGACCTATACAGGCCCTTATTCAGATGACATATACAGACCCTTATTCAGATGACATATACAGACCCTTATTCAGATGACCTATACAGACCCTTATTCAGATGACCTATACAGACCCTTATTCAGATGACATATACAGACCCTTATTCAGATGACATATACAGACCCTTATTCAGATGACCTATACAGACCCTTATTCAGATGACCTATACAGACCCTTATTCAGATGACATATACAGACCCTTATTCAGATGACATATACAGACCCTTATTCAGATGACCTATACAGACCCTTATTCAGATGACCTATACAGACCCTTATTCAGATGACCTATACAGACCCTTATTCAGATGACATATACAGACCCTTATTCAGATGACATATACAGACCCTTATTCAGATGACCTATACAGACCCTTATTCAGATGACCTATACAGACCCTTATTCAGATGACCTATACAGACCCTTATTCAGATGACCTATACAGACCCTTATTCAGATGACATATACAGACCCTTATTCAGATGACCTATACAGACCCTTATTCAGATGACCTATACAGGCAGACCTCTGTATCCCCGGAGTGTCGGTGTTTGCACTTTTATGTTGGTCACGTTATGTCATGTTTTGTTATTTTCTGTTGATGGGTCCGGGTTTATATAGGCTTGCCTGGACCTGGTGCTATGTCATTGTCCATCTTGCACAATAAACCATTTAAAAAAAAAAAATTCAGACTATTCAGGAATTCTTTTATCACAACAACGAAACTTCAATAAAATTGGTCATCGGTGTCGCATATTGATCTTAAGTATTAAACAGGGACTGAAAAAACTGCATGGTTGTTTGACCGATGAACGGAAGAAAATGAACTTACAAAAAATATCAACAAGTGCAGACACGTGTACATTTATCTAGAAAACACTACGACAATGACCCCTGTCACGTGACACTACGCGAGATTGGTGTGCATTTATGTATAAAACATTACGACAACGACCCCATCAGCGACAGTGGTGGGGAGATTTCAATGATTATTTTGTTGCATGATTAAAAATGATGTTCGTTTTCAGTAGTCGTCAGGCACCATGGGAGGGGTCAATCACAATTGCTGTTAAACGGTTACATCCGTCTAAAAGTAAGTAAACAAACAGCTAGTGTTCATAATCAAAATATGTCGTGGACTATACATCTTCCATAAGAACAAACAGTGCGATAAGCAAAATAATCAACGTCATGGTGATATTTTTGGGAGAGTGATTCACGGTGACCCATTCAACACCAAAATCTTGATTGGCAAAGATTAGCAATTGCTATATCAGTATGTTGTAAACAAAATGGTTTCAATTTTAACCGAAGTACACTTTCCCCGGTGATGAGTGTTTCGCATGTCGCACACATTTTGTGCACTACACTATCATAATATGGCTTTTTAGCTCAACTTTACTTTGTAAAGTTTGAGCTATTGCCATGGCTTTGTCGTCCGTCGTCCATGTGTGTGTGTGTGTGCGTGATGCGTCAACAATTTCCTTTAGCACGGGCTACAGGTCGTACCTTTGGTCGGATCATTATGAAATTTGTCATAGCTGTTGACATTGACATGGGAACGAGATGGGAACGAGTCATTTTGGGTTCATTCGGGAAAAAAACACATGGCCGCCAGTGGCCATCTTGGATTTCAATATTCAATCCATTAGCACGGGCTACAGGTCGTACTGTTCGTCTGATCATCATGAAATTTGTCATGGATGTTAATATTGACATGTAGATGGGAAACGAGTAATTTTGGGGTCGTTCGGCCAAAAAACATCGCCGCCAGCAGCCATCTTGGATTTTACTCTTTGCATGACTAAATTCTTTCCCGCGGGCTACAGGTCGTAGCTTTGATCGGAACTTATGAAATTTGTCATGGATGTTAACAATGACATGTAGATGGGAACGAGTCATTTTGGGGTCGTTCAGCCAAAAAACATGGCCACCAGCAGCCATCTTGGATTTTACTCTTTGCATGACTAAATCCTTGGGCGCGGGCTACAGGTCGTACCTTTGGTCTGATCTTTATGCAATTTGTCATGAATGTTGACATTGACATGTAGATGGGAACAATTGATTTTGGGGTCATTCAGCCAAAAAACATGGCCGCTGGTGGCCATCTTGGATTTCAAAATTAAATCCATTGGCGAGGGCTACAGGTTGTACTGTTAGTCTGATCATCATGAAATTTGTCATGGATGTTAATATTGACATGTAGATGGGAACGAGTGATTTTGGGGTCGTTCAGCTGAAAGACATGGCCGCCAGCAGCCATCTTGTATTTTACTATTTGCATGACTAAATCCTTTCCCGCGGGCTACAGGTCGTAGCTTTGGTCGGAATTACATGAAATTTGTCATGGATGTTAACAATGACATGTAGATGGGAACGAGTCATTTTGGATTTTACTCTATGCATGACTAAATCCTTTGGTGCGGGCTGCAGGTCGTACCTTTGGTAGGATCTTCATGAAATTTGTCATGGCTGTTGACATTGACATGTAGATGGGAACGAGTCATTTTGGGGTCATTCGACCAAAAACATGGCCACTGGTGGCCCATCTTGGATTTCAAAATGAAATCAATATTAACATCCATGACAAATTTCATGATGGTCAGACGAATAGTACAACCTGTAGCCCGCGCCAATGGATTTAATTTTGAAATCCAAGATGGTCGCTAGCGGCCATGTTTTTTGGCCGAATGACCCCAAAAGGACTCGTTCCAATCTACATGTCATTGTTAACATACATGACAAATTTAATGAAGATACGACCAAAGCTACGACCTGTAGCCCGGGCCAAACGATTTAGTCATGCAAAGAGTAAAATACAAGATGGCTGCTGGCGGCCATATTTTTTGGCCGAACGACCCCAAAATGACTCGTTCCTATCTACATTTCATTGTTAACATCCATGACAAATTTCATGAAGATCCGACCAAAGCTACGACCTGTAGCCCGCGCCAAAGGATTTAGTCATGCAAAGAGTAAAATCCAAGATGGCTGCTGGCGGCCATGTTTTTTGGCCGAACAACCCCAAAATCATTCGTTCCCATCTACATGTCAATATTAACATACATGACAAATTTCATGATGATCAGATGAACAGTACGACCTGTAGCCCGCGCCAATGGATTTAATTTTGAAATCCAAGATGGCCACCAGCGGCCATGTTTTTTGGCCGAATGACCCCAAAATGACTCGTTCCCATCTACATGTCAATGTCAACATTCATGACAAATTTCATAAAGATCAGAACTAAGGTACGACCTGTAGCCCGCGCCAAAGGAAATTGTTGATGGACACACAGAGACACGGATGCCAACCCATGGCAATAGCTCAAACTTACAAAGTAAGTTGAGCTAACAAAGTATGTCTGTATTTTAATATTCTTTCTGTTTGTGGCGGTGTTAACGGATGTGTCTGTATTTAATATTCTTTCTGTTTGTGGCGGTGTTAACGGATGTGTCTGTATTTAATATTCTTTCTGTTTGTGGCGGTGTTAACGGATGTGTCTGTATTTAATATTCTTTCTGTTTGTGGCGGTGTTAACGGATGTGTCTGTATTTAATATTCTTTCTGTTTGTGGCGGTGTTAACGGATGTGTCTGTATTTAATATTCTTTCTGTTTGTGGCGGTGTTAACGGATGTGTCTGTATTTTAATATTCTTTCTGTTTGTGGCGGTGTTAACTGATGTGTCTGTATTTTAATATTCTTTCTGTTTGTGGCGGTGTTAACGGATGTGTCTGTATTTAATATTCTTTCTGTTTGTGGCGGTGTTAACGGATGTGTCTGTATTTTAATATTCTTTCTGTTTGTGGCGGTGTTAACGGATGTGTCTGTATTTTAATATTCTTTCTGTTTGTGGCGGTGTTAACGGATGTGTCTGTATTTTAATATTCTTTCTGTTTGTGGCGGTGTTAACGGATGTGTCTGTATTTAATATTCTTTCTGTTTGTGTTAACGGATGTGTCTGTATTTTAATATTCTTTCTGTTTGTGGCGGTGTTAACGGATGTGTCTGTATTTTAATATTCTTTCTGTTTGTGGCGGTGTTAACGGATGTGTCTGTATTTTAATATTCTTTCTGTTTGTGGCGGTGTTAACGGATGTGTCTGTATTTAATATTCTTTCTGTTTGTGGCGGTGTTAACGGATGTGTCTGTATTTAATATTCTTTCTGTTTGTGGCGGTGTTAACGGATGTGTCTGTATTTTAATATTCTTTCTGTTTGTGGCGGTGTTAACGGATGTGACTTTTTATCAGCAATATCCATCATGAAGGCCACAGTTTCTAATCCCAAGGTTCAAACACCTCAACATGAAAGATTTCCATGACTTTTGGGGGGTATTCCAAGACCAGGGTCCAGCCCTGTGGGCGACTTGGGGAAACTTGATCTTCTCCCTAAAATGTGCCATTTTTCACTAATTTTGTGCTAGGAGACTTCTCTCATAGCCAATTTCCATACAGTAATACCCTAAATAATCGACTCCTTGACCACAGCAGAATTATGGGTAACATCAGGATTTAGTCGAAATATGGCTTGTTGCCAAGCAAAACAAGCAAAATTTCTGATTAAATCCTGAAAAGTTACCCATAATTCTGCTGCTGTTAGGAGTCGATTATTAGTGCATTACTTATGTCCCTACATCATATTTAAACTCTATGTCTGTTTAACCCTTTGAGAGGCCCACACAGACTGGAGCAGACGACACTCTGCAGTGCATGCTTCCATCTGTGTGAGGCTCCATGTGGGTTAGTTTTTATTTTTGAGTGCCAGGTCCGATTTTTGTATCAACCCATATACCCTGTGCCAATGCATTCTCTTATATATGCGAGTCGACCATAGGTCGCCTCGCATATATAAGAGAATGCATTGGTCAAACAATTTTTCATCATTTGTTATTATTTGTTACAATTTTTTACAATTTTAATAATTTTTTCTTATATTCTTTAACAGACTTATTTTGTAGGTTTAGTGCCAGGGAATCTTACGTTTTTCATGGGCATCAAAATTATTACTATGAATACTTGGTGATAGTTTTGAGTTATAACATGCCCCTAAGGTTTTAACCAGTTTGTTTTTAAATTCGCTATAGCATGCTTAAGCATATCCAAAAAAAAACATTTTTTTTAAAAACATTTTATGACCGATTTTACAGACCGTAAATTAAGGCCGATAACCCTTTCAGTGCCAGGGGCCGATCTTAAGGGTGATATTGGGGTGTAAATTTAACTTCAGCCATTATGACTGCTCCTTGATAACAGCCCACTTCTACTTAATAAGCAAATAGGGAGAAGTCCCCTGACTTTTCCATACCTATTCAAAAGATTTATAAAAGAACACTTCCATTTTATCCTATTATAATTCAACTTAAATCGACTCAAATTGATATAATCAAGAATACTTTCTATGATAAGTGAGAAAAAGCATCATGGCTCAAAAATATGGTGCTGGACATTTGCAGAATGAGATTCAAAGGTTAATTTATTGACGCTACCTGAAACAGCAGGCTAGCATCACCAAATTCATCCTCTGGGCCTCATTCTTTTGCTTAGGCCTCATCTTCTCTGGGAGACCTAGAGTCAAATTTAAGTTCCCAGATGGTGAAAATGGTGATGTGCACCCATTGGGAACCTCGATTATGTTGTGTCTTCTGCCAATTTGGGGATATAGAGAAGCTAAACTAAAAAAGAAAAAGAATCTATGTGAAGAAAGGACAGAATGATGTGTGTTAATTCAGCATGGAACGATGGAATGAGGGCCAGTCTCGAGTTCTTTCCTTCCGCTATGGCACAAGAGCAGTATCATCAGACCCATTATGTTTATTACACATCACCCATCCTAGATCTGTAGTTCGGGTTTCATGGTGGTGGCGAATGCCATTTACATCAGGTGGTGGGTCGAACAGATGTGTAAATATGGCACAGTAAGATGATGTAATAGAACTAAATGCGTTTATATATAGTATGTCTGAGTCTGAGGTATCGGTGGTTGCATGCAATGAAAAGCTGAGGTATCACTGCGAGCCAATTCTATCTGTTTTATCAAATTGAGCATCCAACCATATCGACTATGTTGTCCATAAATAAACTAGTGTTAATTAAGCGACAAAAGAGCATTGTTTGGTCCAATGAAAAACACCATGGCATATCCCATAGTAAAGCGCGTAATTTAGTGACATGACATAATTACTTACAATGCAAACATACTATGGGCTTTATCAGTGACAATATGTTTACATGTACAGCAGTTGTGAAAACAATGAATATAGAATAAGGTATGCTGTTTCGGCTATTCAAATATACTATTTCTATAGGAACAAGCGAGAAAGTTGGACGAGAATATAGCAATTTATTTATTTTGGTCTAAAAATGAACAGATATTAAGCGTTAGGTACATGTAATCGTACAGTCAAGATACAAAATAAAATTTATGTATGCTTCCGGTAACATGCCAGCCCCAATTTCATATCTAGTAATGCCCTAATTAATCGACTCCTTTAACCACAGCAGAATTATGGGTAACTTTTCAGGATTTAGTCGGAAATATGGCTTGTTGCCATTCATCGGAAAGCTCTCCCATATTTCCGAATAAATCCTGAAAAGTTACCCATAATTCTGCTGTGGTTAAAGGAGTCGATTAATTAGGGCATTACTGTAGCATGGTCAAAACAATTTCTCTTGAACTTGCCATTTCATTAGATGAAAGGTTTGATGTGGAGGGGGTTGCTGGATGAGGCCATTGTGATGTGGAGGGGGTTGCTGGATGAGGCCATTGTGATGTGGAGGGGGTTGCTGGATGAGGCCATTGTGATGTGGAGGGGGTTGCTGGATGAGGCCATTGTGATGTGGAGGGGGTTGCTGGATGAGGCCATTGTGATGTGGAGGGGGTTGCTGGATGAGGCCATTGTGATGTGGAGGGGGTTGCTGGATGAGGCAATTGTGATGTGGAGGGGGTTGCTGGATGAGGCCATTGTGATGTGGAGGGGGTTGCTGGATGAGGCCATTGTGATGTGGAGGGGGTTGCTGGATGAGGCCATTGTTTTGCTATGTCGTATTCTCCTGTGCTTTATCGGTTGCTACTTACATCAAGATGCACAACAGTCTCAATAAGTGAAATAGTGAATATGTGACCCGCCATATCAAATCCAGTTGTAAGTCGGGATTTTTTTACCCTGTGCCAATGCATTCTCTTATATATGCGAGTCGACCATAGGTCGCCTCGCATATATAAGAGAATGCATTGGCCTAACAATTTTTTACAATTTTAATAATTTGTTCTTGTATTCTTTAACAATTTTATAATTTCACCCATACAGAGCCCCAGACAAACATGAGCAGACGACACTCTTCTATATGCTTCTATATATGTGTGGGGCTCCCTGCAGGGTAAAGGATGTTTTTTATTTTATGTCCTAAAAAATGTAAGAAACATTTATTTAAAAAACATGATAAAAAATTGTTAGGCCAATGCATTCTCTTATATATGCGAGGCGACCTATGGTCGACTCGCATATATAAGAGAATGCATTGGCACAGGGTAAAAAACAATTGTTTTCTGTTATTTGACCCGATTGTATAACCATTATAGCTAGTTATCCGAGGTAAAGATCTTCTATGGAGCATTTATGTTCTGTGACATATCTATGTATTTACCATTATTCAGTTGAAAATGATTCACTCTTAGTGTGTCACGCAGACACTGGAGCAGACGGCACTCTGTAGTGCATGTTTCCATCTGTGTGAGGCTCCTTGTGGGTTAAAATTATTCATTATGTCAGTTTGTAAGGTATCTTGCAAAATAAAATGAAAAAATAAAAATCCTTCCGACAGCCCCAATTTATTTTGGATCTGCTACGTTACCAGAAACACAAATTCAATATATTTTGGGCCGGTTACGATACCAGAACACAAATTCAATATCTTTTCGACAGTTTGTAAATTCAAATTCTGTAGTTTTTCAGTCATTGGTTCGAACAAATGTGATTCTAAATATAGACAATATCTTTCAGTTGAAGGGACTAGAGTCTTCAAATATTTATCGGATCTAAAGTATCCGATATTAACAGGTCTGTCAAATACCCATATCTAGCTGTAAACCCTTTGATGACGGGAGCTGAGCTGGTGCAGCATTAAAGATCCTGTGCCAGTGCATTCTCTTATATATGCAAGTCTCACATCCATAAGAGAATTCAATGTCAAGATAAATATTGTTAAGACAATATATTCTAATATATATATAAATGAACGCATTGGCACAGGGTTTTCGCAAATTTCAGGAAGCTCCAATCATGGCTGAACAAGCCTTGAAATAGTGTGTCTGTCATTTGCAGAATGAGGTCCCCAGAGGGTGAATTTAGTGATGCTACCCCGCATAGCGGGCTAGTATCACCAAATTCACCCTCTGGGGACCATTCTCACCAAAAAATGTGCTGAAGGGTACACAGGTTTTGAAAATGTGCTGAAGGGTACACAGGTTTTGAAAATGTGCTGAAGGGTACACAGGTTTTGAAAATGTGCTGAAGGGCACACAGGTTTTGAAAATGTGCTGAAGGGTACACAGGTTTTTTAAATGTTCTGAAGGGTACACAGGTTTTGAAAATATTCTGAAGGGTACACAGGTTTTGAAATGTGCTGAAGGGTACACAGGTTTTGAAATGTGCTGAAGGGTACACAGGTTTTGAAATCCCTTTCTAAATGACGTTTAGTTTTCGTGCCTGCCATAATTTATGTAAGAGAAAAGTTTTGTACGTTCCAATGATGATTAAAATTAACTGAAAACAAACTGCTGATTGGTGCCAGACTTTCAGGAACACAGTTGAAGTAACTGTGTTAGTCCCGATCACAAACCCTGTGTACCATTCAGCACATTTTCAGTACCTATAACTGGTGTAACTAGATTTTATAATGGACAAACGGATGGATGGACAGACAGGGTGTAACTATATTTGATAATAGTAATTTGAAAATGGGATTCGGCAGACACGATAATGTAAATATATCAGAAAATCAATCGACAGTAGAAGTTACTACATGTACAAACTATTGATAAAAAACATGAGACAGATTTCCACAGAAAACCCCATCAAACTCAAAAGATGATATTCTTCAAAACCCCCATCAAACTCTATAGAAGATATGCTTCAAAATGCGCCCCTAACAGACTAGTAACCACCCGTCTTTGCTGGCCCCTAACAGACTAGTAACCACCCGTAGTTGCCGTTGGTTTCCAAAATAATGTATTTATATATGATAATTACAGTATGACGGAAGTCAATGTTGAGGAATTTCATCATTGTGACGTTGATGCAAACAACACTATAAAGTTCCCAATATTTAACCCTTTCATGACGGCAGCTGTGCTGGTGCAGCATTAAAAATCATGTGCCAGTGCAATATCGCATATACATGTATAAGAGAATGCACTGGCTTACAAGGTCAAGGTAAATACTGTTAAGTCAATGCATTCTCTTATGTAAGCGACGCTCCCTATGGGAGATTCGCATATATAAGAGTCTGCGTTGGCACAGGGTTTTCGCAAAATTTCAGTTGGTTCCAGTCATGGAAGGGTTAACCATATTTCCAACTCAAAATTCATTTTCATGTTGATATTTCTGATTGGGAGACTACAGTAATGCCCTAAATAATCGACTCCTTAACGACAGCAGAATTATGGGTAATTTTTCAGGATTTAGTCGGAAATATGGCTTGTTGCCATTCATCGGACAGCTCTCAGTGAGAGCTTTCCGGCTAAATCCTGAAAAGTTACCCATAATTCTGCTGTGGTTAAGGAGTCGATTATTTAGGGCATTACTGTAATTATCAGTAATAATCTCCTGATATAATTACAGGCATGTGACAAAATGTTCATGAGGAATTCAAGATTATATATTTATATACTACATACAGTACTCATTGACAAGTAGTTATCCCATAGGAAATGTTCAGATAATAAGTTCAATGAACAGTCGTTTTGTTGAACTTATTTAATGAACAATTTCCATCAATAATATGAACCGTTCTGATTTTGCATATCAGTTTTTCTGTCGCAATCTGCATGAGCCGTCATTTGACTTTCATCACCTCAATAATTCTATAAACTATAAACATACAAATATATATACTAACAATATACATGTATATGTACTATTATGTAGATAATATAGCATTATATATACTGTACTGATTAGTGTATCTAACCCATAGAGAGCCCCACAGAGACTGGAGCAGACAACACTCTGTTGTGCATGCTTCCATCTGTGTGAGGTTCCCTGTGGGTTAAAATGATCCACTGCAGATTAATAGCATTATATACACTATACTGATTGTGCCAAAAGGCAATATTTCACAACCAAAGAAGACTTGCATAATTTTAATAATTAAAGGTCCACTTAATTTTCAAAGTCCCAGATCACGTTATATAAAATATATTATATACCATTTGAAGGAGAAAGCTCCAAAAGATTGTATTATCAACTTATCCGGTATAATAAACGGTGAACATGTTGTTTTTGTTGAGTTACCGACGTGTTTTTGTCATCTAGATTGCGGTAAAAAGTGTTTTATTTTCAATGGAGGGGGAATAACTCTATATTTTAAATATAGAGTTATTCTCCTTCCATTGAAAATACATCTTTAGTTTGAATTATGTTGCATTCTGGGAGCCCAAAACGGGGGGAATCTTTCTATGATTTCAGCTGTTTTCTATTTGTCTATGGGCATCTTCTGAGACACAGACATTTCAAATGGTGATGAATTATAGTATTTTAATCATATTGTATGGCATAGATTGTTATTAAAACTGTGTATGAAGTCACTATAATAAAATAATTAGTGACTCGAAAATGAAGTGGGCCTTTAAACTGAAGACATTTGGAGCACTGGATAATAGTAAAATAGTAAATAAAAAACATAAACTGCTCAAAACTTATTGACAATCAAATGTTTACACAACATAGCAGTAAATATATTGACATAAAGGAAAATAATTCACAAATCCGATTGAATACAAAATAAAGCTTATTTTTCACAAATGCCAATATATTTTATCAAGGATTTAGTCGGAAATAAGGCTTGTTGCCATTCATCGGAAAGCTCTCGGTGAGAGCTTTCCGAGGCATTACTGTATAATCATAATTCAAATTGATGACAGAGAAAATTTGTTCCAAAAGCATTTAACCATTTCATGACGGGAGCTGTGCTGGTGCAGCATTAAAGACCATGTGCCAGTGCATTCTCTTTTATATGAAAGTTCCCATAGGGAGCCTCGCATAAATAAGAGAATGCACTGGCTTACAAGGTCAAGATAAATATAGTTAGGCCAATGTATTCTCTTATATATGCTAGGCATACTATGGCAGACTAGCATATATAAGAGAATGCATTGGCAGTTTTTTCACAAAATTCAAGAAGCTCTGGTCATGAAAGGGTTAAAGTGACACAACAATCTTCACCAATATACCCCCATTGACTGAAGCAATGATAAGGCGGAATCCCGCAGATATCTATTTTTAGCCACAATTCCATCCGCACGATCCGATTGGTCGGCGACCGTTCGTCACCAATTTGATACGATTGTTTTTACGACTTTGGAATAATAAATCACTCTCATTCTCAAGACGAAGTAAATTAATTAAAACCTAGTTAGAACGTATATTTGAATTAGATTATCGGAGTTTTAACTCGGTGTATGGTGCGTTGAGTGTTGGGTCGTCACATATGAATTCAACGATTATTGCCTGGAAAAATGGTCATTTCTCGTTTCGAATAAGTTCGTGTGTTGTTGACATTGTAATTGAATATTGTCAACAGCGGGAATTCTCAGCCTGATGACCAAGGAGCCGAGTGACTCGGGTCTCAATGGGACCTGTTGGAGAACCAATCGTTCAAACACGCAGATTTAAAAAAAACAGTGTGGGTAGATAGCGTCAGACAAATGTACATGTAGCAAGTGCAATTTGACACTGAAATGTACTAATATGCATGTATGGCTTTGGATTGGACTGGCTGCATTATGCCTACACTGACTACATACAGACCCTGCAGATTCAAATTCAACAAGTCTCAACAGTGACCCGTATAGTATTAAAATGACTAATTTCAAAATGTGTGGCCCAATATTAGATATTTTTTTTTTGTTGGGGGAAGTGTAGATCATGCCATGAATGATCTCTACTCTGGGTAATATGATTATGAGAGGCCACATTCACATTGAATTTCGCTTAAGTGCAATTGAATGCGCTTAAGCAAAATTTATTGCACTTAAGTGCAAACGATTGTGCATAAGTGCGATAAAATATTGTGCTTAAGTACAAATAGGGCATTCATGCTTAAGCATTATGAGTTGCACTTAAGCATGATTAATTGCGCTCAAGTGCAATTAATTGTAACTACTATCTAGCCTACCCATAAAATATTAATTGTCATAACCTGGAGTATCGCCTAGCATCACAAGAAGAGCATGTGCTAATTTTAACCTTTTTAAATAAGCCTAGTACAGTTACCTCTAACTGTATGTGTGCAACATTCAAAGATAATCCATAATGTCATATAATTATCAGCATCCCTTATATCCAAAAAATGGATGTCTCCTCTAGTATGTTTTAATATATTTTTTTTAAAGAATTTTTGCACAGATTTGGGCCATAGCTATGGTCATATAGCAATAATGTGGTGTCACTGTATGAGGGTTTACTTATTTACTTAAATCGTGTGAAAAAACCCTAAATATTGTCATATTATCAGCATCCCTGTCCCAAAAATATGTGTTTCATTCTGGGAGCTTAGGTGTCTCACTCCTCGAGCTCTGGTAGTTTTATTAAATCAGCGTCTCTTGTAGTATGTCCATGTCATAAACTGTAGCGCGAATATGGTGTCACTGAGGACCTGCTTCCCTCATATGGTGCACATGTATACCGGTATATACTCGAAAATCAAAGTTGCACCAACTAATACAGAAGTCAATGCTATCACGAATTGCCTGAACTAAAACAGAAGGTAATGCTATCGCGAGTCTACCATATCAATATTAAAAGAACTTAGACTTGCTCCCTACCCATCCAAACTAATGAAAACAAGAGGTGATATGTCAGTAAGAACTATAAGGTTGAGTTATGGATAAACCTATTTATTCACCAGGGGTGTTTTATATAATAGTTACATATAACCATGAAATGCGCTTAAGATTAGCCAATTGATTGCGCACAGCAAGATTGATTGCGCTTAAGCACAAATAATTATGTTTTCAAGAACAAATTACTATGCTTAAGCGCAATCGACTGCACTTAAGATCAATGATTGCGCTTAAGAACAATGATAAGTTCAAGTAATTCTGCTTAAGTGTAATTATTTGTGCTTAAGTGCAATTAATTGCGCTCAAGTGCAATTAATTGCGCTTAATCACACTTCATTACTAAATGGCAATTTGGCCTCCCAGAGGCTAATGCCCGTAGAAATCATATTGTACCAATGAAAAACCTGGGAACTTTTTGAGGTTTTGATAGGGAACCTTATAAAGCTGAAAAAATAACACGGGAATATATTTCTTTGTTAATACCTGTCGCTTAACAGTTTATTCATAAGTAGGCGAAAGTGCCAGCTCGAGATGACATTATTTAACAGACTTGACGGGTGAGTTTGCTATGCGCACTTACAATCATGGAATTTCCCCCATACTTTGAAGTTGATTATCGAGGAACAATTATAAACAAATAAATATGTTCCCTGCCTTGTTTTTTCAATGTTATAAAGTTCCCTATCAAAACATAAAAAAGTTCCCAAGTTTTGTACTGATGGAATAAGATCTCTACAGGCGATAAGCAGAGTAAAGATTCATGGCATGATCTAGGGGAGGGGGTTTCTTCAATTTCAACTAGATAGCTCCAGGCTGTTGACCCAACATTCAACAATAATTTAAACAAGGACTAAATCATGCCAGAAGCTGGGGTTTGTCCCACAAAAATATTCATGATTGCCAATTACTCAATTAATAAATTCAATTGCAAGTCTATCACAGCTAGTGACAGTCAATTGTGATATTCAGTTATTAACAGACTTTTTAATTATATTAAATTTAATTCATTAGTGAAAATTCATACATGTGTTATTGTGTTAAGTACCTTATTAATAAATCATTTAAAATAAGTCTTCTTAAATATATCTCTTCATGATATTGATGATGTCCCTCCCTCCCATGGCGGACCCCAGACTCCTATTCTGAATACTAATAACAAATAGGTGATTTTTCTGTGTACCAGCAGGTACCAGATAAGAAAATATGGATAGTGACAATGGAGTGAAATCTCATGGAACTGTATGATATATCTCACTGAGAATAATTGTCATTGAGCATCAAATTGATTATTTTTTGTCAAAATGACATATTTTGATATAATTCAGTCTCATACTTCTTGATGAGCTGGAGTTATGGACAATACTTCAGCAGCAAAAATGTAATTATTTTCATATTTATAACAGTGTGAAATAACCATGGCTTCTATCCTATATTTTTTGTATCCGGTACTCATGATTCACCTCTGTTATTCATGATTTATGGCAGGTGCTAGTACATGTATACCATCAGTAGTCAGAGTAATCAAAACTAGAGTAATGCCCTAATTAGTCGACTCCAATACCACAGCAGAATTATGGGTAACTTTTCCGGATTTAGTCGGAAATATGGCTTGTTGCCATTCATCGGAAATCTCTCCCATATAATAATGAAGTGGCAGTGTCTCAGAAACAGAACATTAATTTGATTTGGCCTTACTAAACTCAGCAGAACCACCACCATCATAGTACAGTAATGCCCTAAATAATTGACTCCTTAACCACAGCAGAATTATGGGTAACTTTTGAGCATTTAGTCGAAAATATGGCTTTCCGATGAATGGCAACAAGCCATATTTCCAACTAAATCCTGAAAAGTTACCCATAATGCTGCTGTGGTTAAGCAGTCGATTAATTAGGGCATTACTGTATGTGGTTCATTTATGAGACAAAATACTAAACCTGGAGGGTCGGAACTAAAACTAAAACAAAAAATGTCTATTTGGAATAAAATCAATTCACCCTTCCATGATTGGAGCATTGGAAATATTGCGAAAAAACCATGTGCTAATGCATTCTCTTATATATGGTAGTTACCAGTAGGGATCCTAGAATATGTAAGAGAATACATTACATGTACATTGGCCTAACAATATTTACCTTGACCTTGTAAGCCAGTGCATTCTCTTATATATGTGAGGCTACCTAGTATGGTATCTGCAAATATAAGGGAATGCACTGGCACATGATTCATTGCTCCACCAGCGCAGTTCCCATCAAGAAATGGTTATATTATATATTCGAGTCTCCCAAGTCCTTCCAACTGCATGTTTTGTAGATTTTATTTTCCTGCTTTACAGAAGAAATTTAATCATTTACAAATTTCCAGGATTCACTAAAGATGGATTATCTCTTCCTCTAACATGTGTTGTATAGTTTACTGGTTATAAAATTATAAAAATAAGCCGGAGATACCATTAAAATACTGGAAATTGATTGTATACTATTATAATACTAATTGATAGAAGTGTTTCCAGGCAAGGGTCTTCGATTCATATTTATTATGTTATACACAGGAAACTATAAAATAATTGTTACAGAAAGAGATAATTATTAATCCATCTGTTAGAGTAAGGATTTTTCAAGTTGTGTGTTTTCAAGAATGGGAGTGTATCACACTGAGCCAAATTCAATATATGATGGTCAGATATTTCAAAAACTAGAAATTTTTTGTACAGCCTTTTCATTGTTTTAGTAATTTTCTGACTACAATGTAGATTGTGTACAAAACATGATTTCTTTATTAGTCTATGATGAAGACAAAACTATTTTTGAACAAATTGTGTGTTAGACTTACAAACTGAAGGGATTTCCAAACACCTTGCGATGCTATATTTTTACAATTTAAAGTGTTCTAAGAGGAAAGTTCAAATAATTTAGCACATTTCATGACTGGAGCTTCCTGAAATTTTGCAAAAACACTATACCAATGCATTCTCTTATATATGCCAGTCTCCCATTGGCAGACTCACATATTTAAGAGAATTCATTGACCTAACAACATTTATCTTGACTATGCAAGCCAGTGCATTCTTTTATATATACAAGGTGCCATATGGGAGACCATTATTTATGATTAATCCTTCCATAACTGGAGCTTCATGAATTTTTTTGAAAACCTGTGCCAATGCATTCTCTTATATATGCGAGTCTCCCATAGGATGCCTTGCATATATAAGAGAATGCATTAAGCTAACAATACTTGTATTGAACTTCTAAGCCAGTGCACTCTCTACTGATTGTTTTTTTCTATTTATGCCCCAACATTTGTTAAACAGACAAAAATACAAAAAAATGTCATTTTTGGAAAAGTATCATGACTGAAGGATTAATCTCAGTCATAAGTTAATTTTAATCACCAAAAACACCAAAACAAATGCCATGAGAAAAGCAGGGTATATGGATTTAAATTATTTCAATTTGCTCTGGAGGGGGGGGGGGGGGGGTGTTAATATATATTCAGACACGTATGTTACTTTTTTACCTTTGACCATTTCTGCAATTCACCCAGCCCCGCAACCAATTTCTTTCCCTCCTTACAACTGTTTTCCCCAAGCATTTTTCAACACCCCTCCTCATCTGTCTGTCTGAATATATATGTGGAGATTCTATGAGGAAAACAAATATTTTTTTCCTCACAGAAACCCCACTGAAAATATTTCAGTGAATTTTGTGTTAACTAAAGCTATTGTTCTTGTTTAATATTACAGTTTTCACCACTTTTACATGAAATATTAAAGGGACCAATGCACTCGCAGTGCGGCAGTGGGTAAAATGTGCAAATATATTCGATAAAAACATCACCTATTAGAAGAACATGGAGAAATAGATCAACTTTGCTCGATTGGCTTAAAGATGGATCATCTCTTCCTAAATTGTTTTCTATAATTTCTAGGGTATAAAATAATAATGATAAGTCAAGTTGTCAAAGACACCAGTCCAGAAACGCTTCTATCATTTAATATTACAACTGATTGATAATCAGTTGGGACAATCTTTTTTTACTATTTTCCTACTTGCTATGCTCCGAACGTTTCCTCAAGCAGTAAAATGTCACAAATTATTTGTAGGTATACTAGTATATATACCAGAAAATTCAAAATAGAATGAACAGTAATTGATTGAAGCATTTCCGGACATTATTTTATACCCAGGAAAATATATAAAACTTGTAATAAGAATATATAGACCATCTTTAAACTGTAATCAAAATATGAAACAGAGATTATTCCTTAAGAAATAATTTCAAGAGAGGGCACTGATTTTCTAACCTTTCAACTCAATCAACCTATATAATTAGGAGGCACAAGTTTGAAGTCAGAATCACTGAGTGCATTCTATTTACAACCGAAGGGGTTCAGAAACTTTTTTTTAAAACTCAATATACATGTGATTGGTATATACACATGTAAGGTAATGCTCTAATTAATCGACCTCTTAACCAAAGCAGAATTATGGGTAATTAGAGCATTACTGTATGTACTGATAACCTATTTTAGTATGAAATTTTCTCCAGTCTTCATATATGCTATTACCATACGCTTGTGTATATATGCATTTTGTTATGAGAGGCCAAAAGTAACAATTATCGGTGAATCACTCATCCATAGAGAACCAGGTTCATTTTAACTTCAGACTGTCAGCGAGGTGGCGACGATGTCACAGTGGGGTTGTCTCCCCCCCCCCCCATAAATGTTTCCTTCCAAGTGGCCAGTTTCATACCGGTATAATCTGGATGAATCGTATCATTTAGTATAAGGTATATTGCAGTCTGATAGATATCCAGACTCGTATTAAAGAAAGATGAAACACGGTCTAATTTTATTTAGACTGGGTCTATTGATATGTTTTTTTTTAAATAACGTGAACTTTGTCACAATTTGGGATTTAAAAAAAAATAAAATGTGTCCAATTGGCGCGTTGTCATCAGATAACTTAATACAGTAATGCCCAAAGTAATTAAGTAATTGACCACTTAACCACAGCAGAATTATGGGTAATTTTTCAGGATTTAGTTGGAAATATGGCTTGTTGCCATTCATCGGAAAGCTCTCGACGAGAGCTTTCCAACGAATAGCAACAAGCCATATTTCCAACTAAATCCTGAATTATTTTCCATAATCCTGGTGTGGTTAAGGGGTCATTACTTTGGGTATTACTGTATGTTCTTTTTCAAAGGATTTTTTTCAAAAGCAACGCATGACAGTTGTGGGAAACGACAAAACATGTGGTGAGAAATGGCCAAATATATGGTGCGAAACAACCAAACACGTGGGGCAAAGTGTATGAAACAACAATAGTACACATATGGGAGGCAAAATTCACATTTAATTGCCAATCACGCTTAAGTGTAATTCATTATGCTTAAGCATGAATTTAAGCTTAATTCGCAATGCCTAAGTGTAATTTAGATTTCCATTATACCATACTTAAGCGTATTACATTATGCTTATGCGTAATTCATTTACGATCACACATAATGCATTCACGCTAAAGTAAAGCGTAATAGAATTGGAAAAACTCCCCTGAAGCTGAAATTGATGCAGTCAATTACGATGCTAGTAATCTTACCATCCGCCCAGAACATTAAACCTTACTAAGTTAGATACATGTAGGCCTACCATTACATATAACGTTGCAAGGCAATACAAACCAATTATGCTTAAGCGTAATGGAGTTACGCTTAAGCGTTTAAATCAGCCATTAAATGTTAGATTAATCTCCCATATAGTACTTAATATATGCAATGATAATGTTGTTGTTTGAGCCATCCAAAATTATTTTGGAGTATAAATATAAGCAGCAAGCGAAATAATTGAAAAATAATTTATTATATATGATAAACAAGCATATAAATTTTTAAATATTTAACCCTTTGAGTGCCAGGTCGATTTTTGTATCAACCCATATACCCTGTGCCAATGCATTCTCTTATATATGCGAGTCGACCATAGGTCGCCTCGCATATATAAGAGAATGCATTGGCCTAACAATTTTACAATTTTTTTTACAATTTTAATAATTTATTCTTATATTCTTAAACAGACTTATTTTGTAGGTTTAGGGCCGATGAGATCGGCCCCTGGCACTCAAAGGGTTAAGCAATAGCTCCTTGTTAGCATTGTTGAAAACACTCCATACTGTTGTTCCCCTCGCAGAGCAGATAGAAAACCGTCAATATCACTGACATCAACAACCGACTGAAGTCTGTTCCAGGTAGTTCAATTCCACAGTTGTTTTAACAAATAAGGAGTGTTCGTATTGTGAGCTGCTGGTACGCAGAAGTTGGAACGATTCTGTGTTGTTACACACCTCCTTCTCCACCGGATTTTGACTGACACAGTCCTAAAATTTTGTTGGCTGTATTTCCCTTGTGTCTTTCTTCTCGTGTTCTAGATAATCAGGCTTTAGGCAGGGCTGAAACCAACCCCTTGACTATTTTGTGGTATTGAACCAGTCACTGTTCTTTCCTTCATTCTTCGAGGGGTGGTAGCTTTACCTCAAACAGCATGCCTGTGACTGATCCATCATCTCGTCTGTATTTGTTCTTTTCTGTATTTGTTCTTTAAGTCAACATGACCGCTTTCGCAGATTGCTGCTTCCAGCAAGGAAGGATACGCACTACGTTGATCATGACTGAACTAGAGTTGCACATACTTCCGAGTGTGCCTTGATGTGGTATATTTGAAAACAACAGGTATTTATCTGGCAGGTCCGATTGGAACTTGTATAGATGTTAGTGTATTTATTTTTGAATTTTATATTCAATATTGATATTTCAAATCTGACAAATTAATATGTAGGTCAAGTGATGTAAATCCCGAAAAAAATTATCAAAAATATATTTATTGCAAAATTTTATAATTTACAAAGCGGACCCACCAGATAAATACCTGCTGTTTCTTATACTATAGTACCGCATCAAGTCACACTCAGAAGACTGAGAAGTATGCAGGTATGTGCAACTCCGTAACTTTCAGAATTTTGCTCCGCAGATTTGCATGGAAATCCACTGACATTCGTGAACTTCCCAAAATCCATGGCGGAAGACACCCCATTCGCTGCTCTTTCCAATTTTTCGGCATCTTCGCGCTGACAAAAACGTCTTATTTGATCGCATTTTGCCAATTTAAGCTCAATAAATATCGTCTTTTTCTAACGATATCCTGAAACCATGCTTGCTGTCACTGAAAACATAGGAATACCCCCAATCTATTTATAGAAATCAGGGGAGATAAACCATGCATGCAGTTTTCAGAAGCGTTAGGAACAGGCAGTGAACATCTGTTTCAACAACAACAACACGGTGGCGATGATTGTTGAGTCCCTTTAACCCTTTTAGTACTAAATACCCATCAATGAGTAGTTCTCATAGGAAATGTTCAGATAATAAGTTCAATGTTCAATGAACATTTCCCAGCAATGCAGGGGGGGAATTTTTCCGGGCACATATGCCGGGGTGGGTGGGTGGATGGTCGATGGGACCAACAAACAATTTTTTCCGCAACTAAAATTTTTTTTCCTGCAAGTCTTTTTGACTGTTTTTGCAATGAGTTTGGCTTAAAACACCTTAGAATGTCAATATTAACTAAAATGAAAAATTTCATGATGATCAGACAAACAGTATAGCCTGTAACCCATGCTAATGAATTTAATTTTGAAATCCAAGATGGCCACTGGCAGCCATGTCTTTTTTCGCCGATTGACCCCAAAAGGACTCGTTTCTATTTACATGTCAATGTTAACATCCATGACAAATAGTATGCACATAAATTCATATACATCTGTTTACAGTGAATTTCCCCCCGCAAATCTCTGTTTTAGTGTTAAAAGGGTGTCCAAAAATGGTTGGGGAAAAAACTGCCGATACGGAAAAAAAATTGACGCGGGGGTGGGTGGGTCCCAACAAGGGTCAAAAGGAAAAAATCAGCATACGTGCCTGAAAATATTTCCAACCCCCCCCCCCCCCCTGAGCAATGTGTAGGAAACTTTCAGCACTTGTATTATCTTTTAAAATTAACAATCAAAATTGTGCAGGATGACATTTTAAAACAATGACATTATACAGTAATGTCCAAGACAATCGACTCCTTAACCACAGCAGAACTATGGGTAATTTTTCAGGATTTAGTCGGAAATATGACTTGTTGCATTCATCAGAAAGCTCTCAGTGAGAGCTTTCCGACGAATGGCAACAAGCCGTATTTCCGACTAAATCCTGAAATATTACACATAATTCTGCTGTGGTTAAGGAGTCGGTTATTTAGGGCATAACTGTATAACATAAAAAGATATAAGCACCATTATTATATATGCGAGGCTCCATATGGGTGACTCGCATATATAAGAGAATGCATTGGCACAGGGTTTTCGCAAAAAATCAGGAAGCTTCAGTCATCAAAGGGTTAAATCTTGTATGTTACTTGTCGCTGATTGTGCCTTAGTTTCTATTACTAGTAATGAAAAAGTCTCTCCAAATAAATTCTGTATTCATCGCCCAATTTTGATCCAAAAAACCAGATGTGAGCAAGTATTATTTTAGTTTTCTACAAATATTTTTGGCCAGATGCTGGTAGCCTGTGTATTCACAAAATATAGCCATACAAAAATTATGTGCTTTTAACCATGCAGCCATGTGACCCCGTAGCCATATACCATTTCAGATACCTCTTACCAAGTTGAATCTACATAAGTTATGGGTTCGAACAAGCCATGTCTGTTTAACCCTTTGAGAGCCCCACAGAGACTGGAGCAGACGACACTCTGCAGTGCATGCTTCCATCTGTGTGAGGCTCCATGTGGGTTAGTTTTTATTTTTGAGTGCCAAGTCCGATTTTTGTATCAACCCATATACCATGTGCAAATGCATTCTCTTATATATGCGAGTCGACCATAGGTCGCCTCGCATATATAAGAGAATACATTGGCCTAACAATTTTTATAAAAAAATTTTATAAATTTTTCTTACAATTTTTAGGACATAAAATAAAAAACATCCATTACCCTGCAGGGAGCCCCACACATATATAGAAGCATATAGAAGAGTGTCTTCTGCTCATGTTTGTCTGGGTGAAATTATAAAATTGTTAAAGAATACAAGAAAAAATTATTAAAATTGTTAGGCCAATGCATTCTCTTATATATGCGAGGTGACCTATGGTCGACTCGCATATATAAGAGAATGCATTGGCACAGGGTATATGGGTTGATACAAAAATCGGACCTGGCACTCAAAAATAACGAGAGGCCGATCATGATCGGCAGATGTTTAACCCATACCTTGGCGATAGCGACTAGCCATAACTGATAATTTGTCAAAGATATGATCACAGGAATTAATCCATATATCAGTACCCAACTTGAAATCAAAAGCTCAAATAATTTGTCTTAAGAAAGAATAAAGTATTTGGGTTGGGGAGGAGTAGTTTTAAATCTCATAACTCTGTCCCTATTCACACAAGGACCTCTCACTGTGAGATCCAATGGTTTTGTGATTTCGGAGGACATGTTTAGGAGTTTAAGTTAACTCATTGGAAGCAAAAGTGATAAATCCCTATCTTTGCCACTTTTGACATGCCAGATATTCAAAATTTATTATTCACTTCTAAAGAGAAATTATAATTGTTGACAAGCCAGACTGCTTAGAACGACATATATGTAGGGGATTCCATCTCGTATTTAAATGGTACTTTAATTACCCCCCCCCCCTCCCCCATTCTCCCCAGTTATTTGTTTATCAAACATGGACAGATATAAGATCAGATCTGACCTGTGTATTAAATAAGATTAAGTGTTTTATAACAGGGGTGTATGGTTTTCAAAAATATATGTAGTTTATACAATTCAAAAGTATTATCTATATAATGTTATAAAGACATAATATGATGGGGATGCTGGCCCCTATGACCACTAAATCGTTCATATAAAAGAAAGTAAGTTAGCCCTCAGTTGAATGGTTTCACACATTACAATGTTTTACAAGTAGCTTGGGCACTAAAAGCCACAACCTTCAATGTTAATCTTCTAAGTGCTCTGTGGCCCCTAAAATTCAATCAACCATGAAAATGTGAACAAATGGGAAAATAAGGTTCCTGGAAATACTAACATCTACCATATTGATTTTCAAAACAAGTCATCACTTACAATAGTCATGTATATTTATCTGCCTGTTTCCCATTGCATAGATAAATCATATTGGCTATCAGCTGTTGTTTTAATTTCAAATTGAAAGCACGTGTCTGAAGGGTTAATATATTTTTCAAAAATCAATTAATCAGTCAATACCAAAATTGATAGAAGTGAATAGTGTGCAAAGATACCCAATAGATATTAAGAGATATGAGGAAGAGTCCATGTACATTATAGCATGTGTCTATGGAAACCATGGAAAGGGTTAATTAATTTTGAAGCAAATTTTAATGGAATTTAGAAGACACTTATATAGGTGAGGGGGGGCCCTTATCTCACCCTGTAATGAAATTTCAAGAATAGGAAAAACACCAGTCTTGTGCTGCCATTAATCAATTTGACAGTTAGAATAAACAAACAGCCAGCCACCAGTGTTGTTTATCTTGCTTGACCCACCAGAGCTCTGTATCATGTCATCACTCATTTCATAACAGATTTCACTTGGAATGACAACATCTATAAAAATCCTCTCATATACTCTGGATGTTGGATGATCACATGGTAATTTATTGATATCATTTTATCACATAATTTGGCCATAAAAGCAGTTTCATAATTATCGGTAATAGACACGTTTAATATCAGCGCGTGCGATGACGTCACGGCGTTCTTCAGATAACTTGCGATCGCTGTAGTTTATGATTGTTGTTTTCGATGAATATTTCGCGTTGCTTCGGGTTTATTTGATCATGTGATAAAAGGTATCTCACACTCGTCCTATTTTATACGTAATTTATCAACCTCGTCCTCTAAATTCTATTTGAGCCTCGGTAAACCTCGGCTCAAATCGAATTTAGTGAACTCGGTTGATAAATTCCGTATAAAATAGGAACTCATGTGAGATCCTCTATATATTACATGAAACTATTGCAATAAAATCTTCATATTTTCAAAACAGGATATCACACCTAATTAATCGTATAAAACTAAAATAAATGAAAGTGTCAATTTTTTATTATTATTATTTTTTTTTTTTTATTGTTATTAAAGTTCAAACAAAATTTAATATTTGTATACGCTAAATTTAGCAAGGAGCTAAATCTAAAAAAATTGAATTTTTTTTTTAAATTTTTTTTTCTCGAAAAAAAGGGTCATAACTCCTTTAAAATTAATCGCATCAAACCCATATTCGGACTCGATCTGTATTGTGGGCTGTGAAACTCACATACCAAATTTGGTTCCAATCAGATAAAAAATGTTTGAGTTATGGCAGAATGCGTGAATTCTAAGTTGAAAAAGGGCCATAACTCTGTAACAAAAACTCGGATCAAACCCAAATTCGAACTCGATCTGTATTTTGGGCTGAGAAACCCATATACAAAATTTGGATAGAAAATGTTTGAGTTATCGCATTACTCGTAAAGTGTCTACGGACAGACAGACGGACACAGACAGACGGACGAACGACGAGTGGTCAATCCGGGCAACGACACTATGTTTACCATACTATGGTATGGGTAAACATAAAAACTAACCCACATGGAGCCTCACACAGATGGAAGCATGCACTGCAGAGTGTCGTCTGCTCCAGTCTGTGTGGGGCTCTCCATGGGTTAAAGTGCCTTTAATTAATTCCCTAAAACTTAATGACTTTGATTTGATCTTGAGATTAACATAATACAGTACATTGAGAGATTATTATAAGGCCATACATTGAGATTAAAGTACAGGTAAGACAGTACATTGAGATTAACGCAAGGCAGTACATTGAGATTAACGCAAGGCAGTACATTGAGATTAACGCAAGGCAGTACATTGAGATTAACATAATACAGTACATTGAGAGATTATTATAAGGCCATACATTGAGATTAAAGTACAGGTAAGACAGTACATTGAGATTAACGCAAGGCAGTACATTGAGATTAACGCAAGGCAGTACATTGAGATTAACGCAAGGCAGTACATTGAGATTAACATAATACAGTACATTGAGAGATTATTATAAGGCCATACATTGAGATTAAAGTACAGGTAAGACAGTACATTGAGATTAACGCAAGGCAGTACATTGAGATTAACGCAAGGCAGTACATTGAGATTAATGTAAGGCAGTACATTGAGATTAACATAATACAGTACATTGAGATTAATGTAAGGCAGTACATTGAGATTAATGTAAGGCAGTACATTGAGATTAATGTAAGGCAGTACATTGAGATAGTAATTAACATACATTCAATAAATATGGCAGCAGATCTAACAGAAGTATCTGGAGTTCCTAATAATCATATGGCGGGGGGGGGGGGGGGGGGGGGGCACAGTTCCTTATAATCATATGGCGGGGGGGGGGGGGGGGGGACACAGTTCCTTATAATCATATGGCGGGGGGGGGGGGGGGGGGGGACACAGTTCCTTATAATCATATGGCGGGGGGGGGGGGGGGGGGGGACACAGTTCCTTATAATCATATGGCGGGGGGGGGGGGGGGAAACACAGTTCCTTATAATTATACATGTTGGCTGGGGAGGCAGAGTTCCTTATAATTATACAACTAATTACCTGATATATGTCAGTCTATGTCGCTCCAAACATTAAATGCATGGACACAATGAAGTCAGCCCCGTGCGAAGTCGGCCCATACAAAGATGGCCACATGTGGAGACGACCCCAGAGAAGTCGGCCGCATTAATTAGAAGAGATTAATTCGGCTTAATTTGATTGAGTTGGTGTTTATGTTGGCTAATTCATTGTGAAATCAGCAGATAGTCTATCGTTTATGTAGGCTATGTTTTCTTAGTTATAACAACACAAAGAAACACACCTAGATCATGATGAAGCGATTGCTTTTAATAGTCGATCCACGCCGGCCAATTAACACCTCTTTCTCCAACACGCTGTGATGACAATCCAAGACGATCATTGGAAACGTCGTACATAACACTACAGACAACCTCAACACCTGCCATGCCCTCCCTAAACCTGTCATGTTCCTTTGAGCAACCAGCCAGTCAACAACACCAACAGTGCACCTTGTCAGACCTCTACCGAGGCATTGCTTTGATTTTTTCCCCCCATTTGAGTCCAAACATTTGACAATAATTTGGATAATATTCAACATAAATTGGTCCAAAAAAAATTACTTTCATTTGTAATGTTATTTTGTGATTATTATTATCAGTTTCATATATCATAAAATAAATAAAGAATGATTTTAACCCTTTACCCAACAGAACGGCCCTGTGCCAATGCATTCTCAGTCTACTGCTGAGAAGTATACATGGTGAATCATTGTGACAAGTGGAATTCTGCAGTGCTAGCTATGCTTTATTTGATGGGAATCTGTTCAAGGGTTTGTCCGGTGTGCACATTCATATATATATTTGTGATCTTCAATGTGTTGATGCAGCAGATACATCAAATTAAAGGCGTGAAATTGGTCTAAAGAACTGGTTATGTGGCATTATCTCAAGAAGAATTTTGATGAATTTTCATCAGAATTGAGTCTATGCTCAATATAGGTCCTATAGATATAAACCTTGCATTAAGGTATTAACCCTTTACCCAAATAAAGCTTCAACAGCCTAAAATATCTTCGGTCTGTCTCAATAGAACCATACAAATATGGATATCATTGGAACCGGCTCCTTGATCACATTGTGATAGTTACAGTTATGCCCTGTGCCAATGCATTCTCTTATATATGCGAGTCGACCATAGGTCGCCTCGCATATATAAGAGAATGCATTGGCCTAAAAAAAATCTTTTTTTAACACTTTTTACCATTTTTTCTTATATTCTTTAACAATTTTATAATTTTTAATGTGTCAAGCCAATGCATTCTCTTATATATGCGAGGCGACCTATGGTCGACTCGCATATATAAGAGAATGCATTGGCACAGGGCCCTTCTGTTGGGTTAAGGTATTAAGGTGGGGTTGTCGCACCAGGGGACCTGTAATACAATAAATAGGAACTCCCGACTACTTCAACATAGCAACAATGATATGTATAAAAAAAGTCAATTTTTATGGATTTAAATCAACTTCCACCCTCCGATTTGTGGATCAATCATCAATTCAGACCTCTGATTGGTGAATTCATCATCAAATCTTGTCCTCTGATTGGTGAATTCATCATCCTATTCCACCATCTGATTGGTGAATTCATCATCAAATTCTACCCCCCGATTGGTGGATAGTCATCAAATTCAGTCCTCTGATTGGTGAATTCATCAACAAATTCTAACCCCCCACCATGATTGGTGGATAGTCATCAAATTCAGTCTTCTGATTGGTCAAACTCGAACACATCCTCCTCTATGTGGAAATCTAGGTCAGGGCAGTTGCCACATTTAGGAAGCTTAAGTCCATAATCGATACACGTGCTTCCGATACACTGACAGCAGCCGTGGTCGTTAAACCATCGATACCTCGCAGCCCCCATCGATACACAGTACTTCTTACATGTTCCGATCGACATACATTTAGACATAAATGCCGTCGTACAGTTCTCCGTCCTGTTAGCACTAATGAACTCAATTCTCTTCTTAATCTCTTTTTCTTTATCTTGAGAATCATCTGAAAAATGATGCCGGAAATTTGCAGAATGAGGTTCTCACGAAGAGCTTTCCGATGAATGGCAACAAGCCATATTTCTGACTAAATCCTGAAAGTTACCCATAATTCTGCTGTGGTTAAGGAATCGATTATTTAGGGCATTACTGTACAACGGGAATATCACAAGAACTATAATGAAAGTGTCAATGACACTGTAGCTCAACTTGGAAAGGGAATAATTTAATGTATTACAGTCAATGGAGCGATTAGGAATGTGGAAAGTTGAATGTCTAATACTAGTTTATAGACATGAAGAAAAAAGTAAAATCCAAGATGGCTGCTGACGGCCATGTCTTCGGCCGAATGACCCCAAAATGATTGTATCCCATCTACATGTCATCGTTAACATCCATAAAAAAAATTATGACGATCAGACTAAAGGTACGACCTGTAGCCCATGCTAAAGAATTTAGTCATACAAAGAGTAAAATCTAAGATGGCTGCTGGCGGCCATGTTTTTTGGACAAATGACCCCAAAATGACTCGTTCCCATCTACATGTCATTGTTAACATCCATGACAAATTTTATGATGATCAGACTAAAGGTACGACCTGTAGCCTGTGCTAATGGATTGAATTTTGAAATCAAAGATGGCTGCTGGCAGCCATGTTTTTCGGCCGAATGACCCCAAAATGACTCGTTCCCATCTACTTGTCATTGTTAACATCCACATGACAAATTTTATGATGATCAGACTAAAGGTACGACCTGTAGCCCGTTCTAAAGGATTTAGTCATACAAAGAGTAAAATCCAAGATGGCTGCTGCGGCCATGTTTTTTGGCCGAATGACCCCAAAATTAATCGTTCCCATCTACATCTCAATATTAACATCCATGACTAATTTCATGATGATCAGACGAACAGTACGACCTGTAACCCGTGCTAATGGATTGAATTTTGAAATCAAAGATGGCCACTGGCGGCCATGTTTTTCATCCGAATGACCCCAAAATGACTCGGTCCCATCTACATTACAATTTCAACAGCCATAAATTTTTTTATGATGATCAGACTAAAGGTACGACCTGTAGCCCGTGCTAAATGATTTAGTCATACAAAGAGTAAAATCGAAGATGGATTCTGGTGGCCATGTTTTTTTGGCCGAATGACCCCAAAATGACTCGTTCCCATCTACATGTCATTATTAACATTCATGACAAATTTTATGATGATCAGACCAAAAAGTACGACCTGTAGCCCGTGCTAAATGATTTAGTCATACAAAGAGTAAAACCCAAGATGGCTGCTGGCGGCCATGTTTTTCGGCCGAATGACCCCAAAATGACTCGTTCCCATCTACATGTCATTGTTAACATCCATGACAAATTTTATGATGATCAGACTAAAGGTACGACCTGTAGCCTGTGCTAAAGAATTTAGTCATACAAAGAGTAAAATCCAAGATGGCTGCTGGTGGCCATGTTTTTTGGCCGAATGACCCCAAAATTACTCGTTCCCATCTACATGTCAATATTAACATCCATGACAAATTTAATGATGATCAGACGAACAGTACGACCTGTGGCCTGTGCTAATGGATTAAATTTTGAAATCAAAGATGGCTGCTGGTGGCCATGTTTTTTGTCTGAATGACCCCAAAATGACTCGTTCCCTTCTACATTCTAATTTCAACAGCCATTACAAATTTCATGATGATCAGACTAAAGGTACGACCTGTAGCCCGTGCTAAAGGATTTAGTCATACAAAGAGTAAAATCTAAGATGGCTGCTGGCGGCCATGTTTTTTGCCCAAATGACCCAAAAAAGACTCGTTCCCATCTACATGTCATTGTTAACATCCATGACAAATTTTATGATGATCTGACCAAAGGTACGACCTGTAGCCCGTGTCAAATGATTTAGTCATGCAAAGAGTAAAATCTAAGATGGCTGCCGGCGGCCATGTTGTTTGGCCAAATGACCCCAAAATTACTCGTTCCCATCTGCATGTCAATATTAACATCCATTACAAATTTCATGACAATAAGACGAACAGTACGGCCTGTAGCCCGTGCTAATGGATTGAATTTTGAAATCAAAGATGGCCACTGGCGGCCATGTTTTTTTCCCGAATGACTCCAAAATGACTCGTTCCCATCTACATGCCAATGTCAACATCCATGACAAATTTCATAATAATCGGACCAAAGGTACGAACTGTAGCCCGTGCTAAAGGAAATTGTTGACGCATCACGCACACACACACGCACACACGGACGACGGATACCAAGCCATGGCAATAGCTCAAACTTTACAAAGTAAAGTTGAGCTAAAAACTGACTCAATTGAAAGGCTATTATCGTTCACAATAATGGAACATCATACAGAGTCGGAGTCGGACGCTTTATACTATAAAGTTGTCTGTTAATCAGTCTCTTTGAAACACCGACGATAATCCTAATGGATGTACGTCTCTCGATGTGTCCATTCTATTTCATTTCTACAATGACGCGGCATTCCCAACATGACGTAATAAACCATTTCCAAATATGGAGTGCATTCCTGACACAGTAAACGTTTGTGAGAATCGTAGTATTTAGAAATAGTAATAAACAAGATGCGAAAGAATAATCAGTCACGAATAACGCTGACTGATAAAAACTTAAGATGATGTCTCCAATTTTGTGATGAGTAAAATGAATTATGGATATATCGCCTATTTTCAGTTTTCCTACAATAGTTGAGTTTGCCAATGTGTGGGGAACTTGTCAACACATCATTGACCTCTGATCTGTGAAGTGATTTGTTATGACATAAACCAATGAAATCACGTGTGTGCTTCGCCACTCTCCAATGAAATGGAGGGAATCTCATCAATTCAGTAACTGATTATGAATGAGATACCCAGAGACGTAGATATTGTTAAATTTTCGTCGGCTTTTTAAAGAGACTGTCCATTTATTTAACTTTATGCAATCAGCGAATCAGCATATTCATAACTTGTGATGAAACCTTGACTTATATCACAGAAATATTACTATATGAATATGAACAAAATTACCGTGTATTTACTACAATCCACATTGGAAATGTCACAGTTCATGTGCATGGATACGTTGGTACAAACACACAGGTTTATGTACCAACTAAATACAGTAATACTCTAAGTAATCGACTCCTTAACCACAGCAGAATTATGGGTAATTGTTCAGGATTTAGTCGGAAATATGGCTTGTTGCCATTCATCGGAAAGCTGTGAGAAAAATTACCCATAATTCTGCTGTGGTTAAGGAGTCGATTACTTAGAGCATTACTGTATGTTGGTATCACCTTAACTAATAATGCTTACCGATAACAATTGTATGTTCGAGGCCGGATGCGACGTCTGCTGAGAAATATTGTGAATCATAATGGATCGGGTAGGTGAATATCGACCATCTCTGTTTGACGTCGGCGACAGACGTAAGGACATTGAACAGATCGGGTATCGGTTCCACCAGATCTTCAATATTACTCGTTTCATATGGCTTCTTGTTCCCTCCAACTTTACACATACCTAGAGTGAAAATATTTTATCATTTTTATAACAATTTTTCTTACTTACTTTAACAATTTTTATTATTTTTTATTATTTTTTCTTACATTCTTTTAAAAAAAAATATTATTTTTTCTTACATTCTTTAACAATTTTTACCATTACTGACCAAGTCTGGATATAGTGTGTCTGAAATTTGCATAATGAGGTGATTTAGTGATACCACACACAGCGAGCTAGCATCGCCAAATTCACCCTCTGGGGACCTCATTTTGCATAGGCCTTGTCTTCTGAGAAGTATCTATAGTCTCAAATTAACATTGTTTTTAGTTACTTTTTCCCTTCCGGAAAGTTTAGATATTCCTTAATTTGCAGAAAATAAAATACATAATTGATGTGACTAATGGATGAACATCACTATTACACTTCAACTGGTCAATTTGACCCTACTGTAGGTTTCCCATAGCCGAATGAGGTTCTCAGAGGATAATTTGGTGATGCTAGCCCACTGTGCAAAATAGCGTCACTAAATTCACCCTCTGTGAACCTCATTCTGCTGGCCATCATCTGCTATGGGAGGCATAGACATAGGTTGAAGTTCCCAAATGGTGAATATTGTGATGGACACCCATTGGGAACCTTTTTATTATTATGCAATCAATTTGGGGGTATAGAGAAACTATACTAAAAAATAAATAGAATCTATATGAAGAATTTTCTATAGAAATGGGAGGCATAGACTCAGGTTGAAGTTCCCAAATGGTGAATATTGTGATGTATACCCATTGGGAACCTTTATTATGCAATCAATTTGGGGATATGGAGAAACTATACTAAAAAATAAATAGAATCTATATGAAGAATTTTCTATAGAAATTTTATAATAAAGAAACTTTCCAGAGAATATGAGGCCTAAGCAGAATGAGGTCCCCAGGGGGTGAATTTAGTGGGATATCACCACTAAATTCACCCTCTGGGGACCTCATTTTGCAAATGACAGGCACACTAAACTCAGGCTTGTGACAATCGTCAATGATACTTTATCAGTGGGTCAGGCTTAAAGGTACTCAATCCGATCAGACAGTCCCCATACCATCAAGATACAACAACAACATTTCTTCAAAATATGCTTAGTTATCAGAATCAATTTATTGCAACAAAATAATGCTAACCACTGTCAACAATGGTATCAAATTTCCCAAAACTTGTTATTTATCAACATTTTGTTCAACAAAATATGGCCGTATTATGACTAAAATATTGCGAAATTTGACTGTACATGTATTACCACTTGATTTTACAGTTATCCATCTCCATCAGCAATTTTGTCCGAGATCCTCCGTTTGACCACGTATTTCCGGGCCACATATTATTACACATCTCGAGAAATAACAAACTTCAAAAATTTATATCTGATCACTCTGAGCTTTGATGGGTGGGTTCCTCGACTCGAATCAAATATTTTTTACCCCCGAAGCCAAAGAAATAGTAATTTAGGATCATCTGATCGGATTGATTACCTATAATTCAACTGAAAACCATGACGAATATCTCAAAATTAAAAGTGGTAGATGTACCTGCCGATTGTTCTGACCAGGGATGGGGTAATTGTAATTGATTGTAATTAATTACATTTTTTCAAGTAATTGCATGTAATTGGTAATTGAGTTTATTCTCAATTACATGTAATTGCAATTGTAATTGGTTAGGATGTAATTGTAATTGTAATTAGGGTTTCATTTCAATTACTTCAAAATCACAGGTACTTGTTTCTTCTCAAAGTTCTTTTTCATGATTCATCCAATGGTTTCTTCAAATGTTTTTTTTTCCAAAATTTCAAAGTGTAAGACTGGTGACTGGCTATCACTATGTTGTCACAACACTGAGTTTTTATCCACTGTGTCTCAATGGTGAATTCTGTTGATACCTCCTGTTTGTTTGCTTAAGCATTGGTTAAACTTTGAGGTAGAAGGCTTGTTTTTATAAATACAATGAGAAACCAACTTCAAATAATAGACAATAGATCACTATAATATATCACTCTTATGATAATGTTTCATTATCTCCATCTGATATGGTATATATATGCTATGGTAGAAATTCATACCAACCATTGCTAATGCTATCAACATGTCTACAAAACATCTGGCAGCATTTTAATTTGCAGAAAGACACATCGTGTCCCGTGAAAGCGAAGTGCAAACTTTGCCCAACTACAATATCCAGTTCCAAAAAAGTTACCTCCAATTTTGTGACACATCTGAAGGTAAGTTTCCATTTCTATGTATTAGTTTTGTTTAATTCCATTGACATATAACTTCAGTCATATGGTGGTATTGGTAATTTAATTCATTTTTGTAATTCTTTTTCAACATTTGTACCACGATTGTGGTTTATGTGAATAAACAATTTTATTTTATTTTATTTGGTATATGCATTGTATCTTGTCCCTTCTAATTTGCAACTGAATGACAAAGTGCGGACAAATATCTGCCTCAGCAATCCCCCAATTAGCACTGTCTAGTGGAGGCATTGTGTTACCAATAAGCTGGTGGCCACAAAGGCTAAATAAGATTATGACTCTAATTAACAATCAGAGTGTTGATTATCTCATTGTCCTTTACAATTGGCCTGGCTGTGTGTCTGACTTACTGAGATAGACTTATTCCCTTAATAATTAAATGATGGATACATGTGTGTTACTAAAATACTCTATTATTTTCATTTTATAGTGAAAGCATCAAGATGTCTATGAATCAACAGTCACACAAGCACCATCAGCAAGTGATCAACAACCTACTAGGATCTATCAGTATGCAAAAACATCGGTCAAGAATGCCAAAGCATTGAAGATAGTTAGCAAAGTTCATAAATGTCTGATATCATTCCAATTTTTAGAAGATCAACCCCGACTACAAGCTGCCAATGCAACACGCTGGAATTGCCAGATATAAATCATGATCCGCTCAGTTCTACGAACACCTATACTGGACTCAGTACATTGGCTGCTCTGTACCAAGTGTGCTTCACCATGTATCTCATCTTGCTTGTATTAAATTTATGTTTTGTTCTCAAATAAAGTTTATATAAATAAAAAGTGTTCCTACATCAATTATGTGCTGAAATGTAATTGTAATTGAATTACATTTCAAAGTAATTGTAATTGTAATTAATTACATTGTGAAATAGATGTAATGGGAATTGTAATTGTAATTGAAAAATGTTGAAGTAATTGTAATTGTAATTAATTACATTCACAAGTAATTGCCCCAAGCCTGGTTCTGACCTCCTTAACCCTTTCAGTGCCAAGTCCGATTTTTGTATCAACACATATTTCCTTTATCATTTTTCAAATTTATTGATTATAATAATGTGATACATTGATGGAAAGAGCTCTAAGAGCTCTTTCCAACAATGTATCACATTATTATAATCAATAAATTAAAAAATGATCAGGGAAATATGGGTTCATACAAAAATCGGACTTGGCACTGAAAAGTTTAAGAAAGTGATCTGATCTCTATGGGGGCATATGTCCAAAAAAAGTTATCAGAGGGTCAATTACATTACAGAGGTGACTTGACGGGGAAATGAGACACTTATTATGATCAGAACTGTAGTCTTGAGTATTTATGAGACAGACTGAGTTTTATGGGTTAACCAATACAGGTTCACAAAAAGTGTCAAAATAACGGTAAAGACATGTCCTGGTTAGTATCGACAAAATACTTCATCTGGGGAAGAGGTGATTATTCTGTCATTATAGCCCTTCAAGATTAGGTTCAGGGGCAAATTGTTCGGTAAATTGATCTTCAGTTATTCTCTGTCATAAATGGTCAAGTGCGTCTGAAATGTCCACTCCGTTACATATACCGGTATACCGTTTTCTCGGTATACATCAAGTAAGCGATTCTCCTATTCTGTAGAATTTAGGTGAGTGGCTAAATGGAGCGCACAGAATATTCAAGCAAGAACTGAGTTAGTAATCTTGAATATTTCACCGGCATAGGCCAACATTTATGATATTGGCATTTGTGACAATACTGCGTGATGATTTTTTCATTGATTGTCTTTACCGTTATAATACTGCGTGATGATTTTTTCATTGATTGTCTTTACCGTTATAATACTGCGTGATGATTTTTTCATTGATTGTCTTTACCGTTATTAGTGAAATATCCATGGCGAGTATGACCAATTCACTTGATAATTTCTTGAATATTCTCTTTCAATACAATCATCATCTAGTGCCTTCTTATTAAGTCCTTCAAAACATTTGTGTTCCTGAAAACTTATTGGAAAAAATTCGGTCAGACTCAAAGAGCCTGGGTTCTGTCACACTAATTATGTGTCCACTCCGTTTTCGCCCTGAATTTATTAAAACAAAAATTTCTGGAAAAATTCTTTAGGTGGTTACAACTGCTCTCAGAGTGTTATAAGTTTCTCAGTTGGATAAGACCACCCTTTTGCACTATATGTGAGAAAAACTAAGTTATGTGTCGTTGCTGTTATATCAAATTCAAATTCTTTATTGGATATGACCATATTGTAGCGTAATCCAAGAATAAAATAACATATAATATAATACATAAATAAATATCGTCTCACATATAATCATTAATATATTATTACTGCCTATAGGCTAAATTAATATATATATACGGTATATATATATATGTAGTTTAAATGTGTTGGTTAACTCACCCTATACCAACCTCTTGTTAATATTTCGTAATATGAGCTATAGCTCTAGTCGTTAATATATAATAATATATTAATTCGAGGGTAAGTTTGATTTACGTTTATCTAGGGCTTCTTTGATGAAATTACATATTTGCTTTGTTGCAGAGAAGGTTTTTGGATTCAGCAGCATCTTGGGGTTGTTAATATTTTCTCCCAGTTGAAATATGTCATATTTTCTTCTCAAGTCTTTATACATAGTACAATAGTATAACAAGAGCTACGCTGGGCGTGCAATATACGCCCTCTCTTGGGTCGGCGGAAACTGGTAAAAAAGGGACACAACTCTGGTAAAAATTGGCGGACGGAACTCAAATTTGAACTTGACCTGCGTTTTGGTGGGAGAAAGTAATATACCAAATTATCATTGAATCCGATAAGCTCTAGTAAAGTTATCATGCGGACAACAAATTTCAGGGATTTTCTAAGTCAAATTACGTCAAATAAGGGGCATAACTCCGGTGAAAATTGGCGGACGGAACCCAAATTCGAACTTGAGCTGTCTTTTCTCCTAATAAACCCACATACCAAATTTGATTGAAATCGGTTCACTCTAACTAAAGTTATCATCCGGACAACAAATTTCATAGATTTTCTAAGTCAAATTACGTCAAAAAAGGGGCCATAACTCTCGCAAAAATTATCGGATTAAAACGAAATTCGGACTTGAGCTGTATTTCGATATATGTAATCCACAAAAATACGGGTTTTGCGTATAAACATTCCAAAATCGAGTTATCATCCGGAAACCAAAAAACATAAGAAAAACTTAATTTTCTGAGTCGAAAAAGGGGCATAACTCTTCCAAAAATGGTCGGACAGAACCCAAATTCGAACTGGACTTGTGTTTTGGTGGGAGAAAGTAATATACCAAATTTGGATTCATTCCGATAAACTATACTAAAGTTATCATCCGGACAACAAATTTCAAGGATTTTCTAAGTCAAAAAACGTTAAATAAGGGGCATAACTCCGGTGAAAATTGGCGGGCGGAACCCAAATTCGAACTTGAACTTTCTTTTCGGCTAATAAACCCACATACCAAATTTTACTAATTTTGGTTCACTCTAACTAAAGTTATCATCCGGACAACAGGTTAACGGACGGACGGACGGACGGACGGACGCCCGGACGGACAGACCAATACTATAATACGGCCTTTTTTTCAAAAGGGCGTATAAAAAGTGTATATCGTCTTCAACTTGTTTGGGACAAAAGTTGCACAATCTGTCCGAAACGTCTTTTTTTTGGTCTAGTATATCTTCCTGTTTCAATATGTAGGCCATGAGCACTAATCCTCAATTTAGTCAATTCTCTTCTATTTGCCTTTGGAATATCGATTGGACTTTAACGTTATAACGGTAGAGATAACGGGGTAGAGACATGAAAATAACGGTAAAGATTACAAAGTGAGTCTAGGACGTCTTATATAATGTAAACAGTGTGAATCTGAGTTCCATTGTCATAAATGCAATCATTCAAAACATGTTAAACTAGAATGCACTCACTGGAGCTGCCTATACTTGCGCCCATCACACATTTGGCATATTGTGTGGTGTCTTGCCAACAACAGTTTGAACCACGGGTGCTGGCCCCTCGTTTGAGAGATCGATAACAAAAATCTAGATATCAAATCTCTGTTCATCCATCGCTGAAATAGTTGTGTGTACGGACATAATATCCCTGTTATGATGATATGGACCCCAGTTGGCTGCATATTAGGAACGATAACTCTATCCGATCTAATTACAGGTGAGACATATTGGTAGTGTTTTTTACCTGTTAACCAACTATCAGATTTAGGCCACTCCGATGCATGGTGTATTATCTACATGTATATTACGTGAGGACCTTGATGGGGATAGCTTCAGTCTTGAATGTTAAAGTGACACACTGCGCTCGCTGAACAAAGTCTCTCCTTGTGAACGATGTATTATCTACATGTATATCACGTGATGACCTCGATGAACGATGGGCAGCTTCCGCCCTGAATATTAAAGGGACAATAGGCGCTCACGGGGGATGATTGTTAAAGTGACACAAGGCACTCACGGGGGATGATTGTTAAAGTGACACAAGGCACTCACTATGGATGAATGTTAAAGTGACACTAGGCACTCACTGTGGGATAATGTTAAAGTGACATTCGCATTAAAAACTTCAAACGCGTTGACGTGCGCGTTACTAGGACTGACCCGCAGTTTATAAGGATATACGTCTTGGATGGTAATTTGGCGCCTATAAAAATTACTAATTTTTTTGAAATTTGTGAAGTTTTTGAAATTTTTGAAGTTTTTGAAATTTTTGAAATTTTTCAATATTGTTCATTTATGAACGATTTATTACCAAAATAAAACCAGATAACAATGCAAATTAAGTATATATGTGGATTTAAACTACAATTGATGCAACCATTTCATATTAGCGCGTGTTCATTTTTTACAGTATGTACTTCCGGTATGACGTAACATATTCACGGAAGGAAGGAAGGATAAACAGACATCCGAACCGAAAACATTACTTGCGTCCAGCATGGACTGGCGCAAGTAACAATGGTACTAAGTTCTTTATCTCAAATTAACTTGAAACTTACATCCACTCCATTGTGTCTCTACCGTTAATACGTAATATTCATGTCTTCACCGTTATGTCATTACCGTTAAAAGTATAACGGTATAGACAACTGAACAAATTTTCAATCCAATGTCATTCAAAACTAAAGATACATAAGGGAATGACAGTTGGGATGTTTATGATAGCAAATCAGAGCAATGCTTTAAATTTCAATAGAAATCAAGGGATTCTGCACATTCAATACATCATGTCTTTACCGTTATGTGGTAACGGTATGGACAAATGTCGAAACTTTTAAGTTGGTGTCGAACATAAACTAGGAGATCCTAAGCTTTGCTGGTTTATATATGGAGACTGGTTGAGAAAAGCTTCATGTTGGGGCATCCTAAATAGAAATCTTTTGTGGTCATGAAAGTGACAAATGTCTTTACCGTTATTTGCCCCTTTCTGTGAAAATGACCCGTCACGCCTGATAAGGTGACACATCTGCCCGGATCAACGAAAATCACACCTAGCCCTCCAGAATGACAATAACAAGTCAGAATGGAGCACTGGCTGACGGACCTTACGGCCTTTCCGATTGTCAACATAAGTATAGTGAAAGAAATAATGGCTTACAACCTATCCGTCATATATAGTCTTGGGATTACTCACCGACACACGAGCAGCATTCAGAGTATTTATGAGACAGACAGAGCTGACAGTCGTTGCAACATGTACAATTCTTGTAATCAGTCATGTCGCATTCACACGATTTTATAAGCATACACTTGCTGACCAGGGAGCCACATAAGGCGTCATTACACCACTCCTCCGCGTAAACCGCTGCAACAAGCAGAAATAATGCCAACAATCCTCTCATCTTTCTGTCGATACAAAATAAAAAACAGAATTAAAATCATGTACTAGTAGGAAGATAAATGCTAGTGTCAATGACACTGTAGCTCAACTTGGAAAGGGGGGTAATTTCACATGTTACAATCAATTGAGCGATTAGGAATGCGGTAAGTTGAAATGTCCATGTAATACGGTACATGTACTAGATATGAACATGAAGAGATATATATAAAGTAAAATCTAAGATAGCCTGTGGCGGACATGTTTTTCAACAAAATTTGATGGCTCCCATCTAGTGGTCACCTCGAAGATCCAAACATAGTTTGGTAACGATCGGATGAGTGTTATGGTCTGCAGAGTGTTCCACAGGGTTTTGTCATGCAAAGAGTAAAATCCAAAGATAGCCATGTTTTTTTAACAAAATTTGAAAAATTTTGATGAGTCCCATCTAGTGGTCATCTTGAAGATCTGTATGAAATTTAGTGACGATCAAAACGAGGGATATCGTCTGTAGGGTGTGCCAAAGAATTTAATCATACAAAGAGTCAAATCCAAGATGGTTGCTGGCAGCCATGTTTTCAACAAAATTTGGTAAAATTTGATGGCTTTCATCTACATGTAGTGGTCACTCAAAAGATCCATATGACGTTTTGTGACGATCGGATGAGAGATGTGGTCTGTAGAATTTGCCAAAGGATTTAGTCATGCAAAGAGTAAATTCCAAGATGGCTGCTGGCGGCAATGTTTTTCATCGATATTATTCAAATTTAAAAGGTCCATCTACTAGTAGAGGTGATCCTAATTCCCTAAACATTCCTGGAAATTGTCAAAACAATTCTCCAATAAATGGCGGCTGCATTGTGTGCCAATGGATTCAAATCTAAAATCAAAGATGGCTGCTGGCAGCCATGTTTTTAACGAATTTCGGAAAAAAATTATGGCTCCCATCTCGAGTTTTTACGTGGCACTAACCACTACCATAGCTGAATTCAGCTAGGATTAGGACTGCCATGATTTCTGATCTTTATAATTGATTATCGGCCAACAATAATCAACAATTATTGATTAGTCGTATGTATAATGACTGCAATATAAGACTTTTCAAAATGTATCTGGTAAAGCAAGTAATAACTCAACAACTGACAGCTGTTTGTTGCGGGAGTATATTATTGTCAGGACAATAAAATCACAACGGAAAATGGTAACTTTGAGTTACGATTAAGATGGCAACCAGTGGGAAAATAATAAAGTGAAGTATAGTGTAATTATTTGTAAATAAGGTAGTAATATAATATAAAGATGCAATTGGGCCATCTAAGGTATAATTGAGCTAATCCTTAGGCCAAGATAATTAAATGTTTGGTTTGGGTTACAAGCCGATAAAAAAATAGGGTCGGTAGGTAGGTCTGAAATTTAATTTTTTTAATAAAATTTTTTTTTGACATATTCTTATTACTTTTCATGCGCGTATTTTAATCTCCAAGATTGACATAAAACTACTTTTGATTATTTTTGTGTCAATTTAATATTACTAGGGGTGTATGGGTATGGGGTGTATCGATGTTTATCGCGATACAGAGGTCACGATACGATACGTATCACGATTTTGCTTACCTAAAATTATATCGATATTGCTGAGTCTTCATACGGACTGTATATACACTGATATATAGCGACAACGACAGGTGGGTATGTGCTTACATAAACTCGCTAAAATGTGTGTACTAGATGTTCATCTAAAATATTTGTTGTTGCAACTTGTATTGTATTGTCTAAGAAGAAAAAAAACTAATTAAAACCTTGTCGATGTATCGACTATCAGTGATATCCCATCGGACCGGGAAGCATAAAGATGCCGACATTGAGCCCATTGTTGCACTGCGTTGTACAAACACTACCTGTTGACCAATGAGGAACGTCGTCTCCGAAAATCTCAGTCAATGTCATGAGATTGACAGTTAAATGGGAGGGGCCATGTTTTTTGGCCAAATAACCCCAAAATGACTCGTTCCCATCTACATTCCAATTTCAACAGCCATGACAAATTTTATGATGATCAGACTAAAGGTACGACATGTAGCCCATGTTAAAGGATTTAGTCATGCAAAGAGTAAAATCCAAGATGGCTGATGGCGGCCATGTTTTTTGGCCGAATGAAAGCGTGACTGAAAAATAAAAAAACGCAGCACTATATAAAGTATAATTATATACTTTTATTATTATACATTGAATCTATATATATAAAACCCGTCATCTGTATGTCTGTCTGTCAGTGTGTGTGTGTATAACTCGGTCATGCTTTTGGCGCATTTATAACTTTTCAACCATCCGTCCAATTTGGCCCAAATTTTGACCATGGCCTATATTGTGTGGTAAAAGATGACTCACCAAATTTCACGCCATAATATGTGGTTATTTGTTATTTTTGAACACACAGATGCACTCGAGTTGGTGTGAAAATGAAGAAATCGTTAAAAAACGTTGATCATAAATTATATTTCGTAAGCGCAGTTCGACAAACACTCTTCAAAATCATCCAAATACTCGTTTCAAATGATTTAAATTATAAGAATATGTTGGTGTGTGCAAAAAATATGATCATTTGTTATGTTTGTACTCCAGAGCCCACCAGAATTGGTGTAAAAGTGTAGAAATATGCAAAAATCTGCAAAGACAATATTTATCGAAAGCGCCCAGCTGGGCAGTTCCACGTTATTCGATAGATATCGTCTCAAAACTCGTTTAAAAAGATGTACTTAGAAAAACCCTTTAGTATGTATTTAGAAAATGTTCACTTGTTGTGTTACAACATGTAAACATCCTTGTATTGATGTATAGAATTAGAAAATAGCCAAAAATGAGCGAAAACTGAGTGAAAATTTGCGAAAATTTACTTCGGTCATCCGTCGATGCTTCAGTCTGCAATATTTGCTCCGAAAGCTTTCTGATGGCAAGTTATCGGGATATTCGCAAAGAAATATATATTAGTTGTCCAAAAGTAATAACCAATTAGTATTGCATCCAAAATATCCTTTAATTTGGAGTTTACTCCAATACCGCCCAGCTGGGCTTTTATAGGGTCTCGAATAATTACTAAAAAGGAAATCGATTATCGACTTGATCAACAGTTAATCAATTATATTATTGGACTCATTGGGTCTCAGCTGAATATTAATGGATTTGCACATTTCAGTGTTTGTGCTGTTGAGTGTTGTGTTAGTGTCTGACTGTTTCAAACTATCATTAAAAATTAAATCAAGTCTAAAGACTTTAAGGACTTTGCTAACCCAATTTTTCCCAAATTTAATTGAGTCCAAAATAAAGGATTATGTTCACTTTTATTAGTAAGGCAAAAACAAAAATAGGTGTGTTTGGGGTCGACTACCACTATAAAATTAGGGTAGGTAGGTAGGTTTTTTTTTTTTTAAAGAAACTTAGTATTTGGAAATTTCCGGGGTTTTCCCTCTATTAAGGTGCAGTAAAAGGGTTTATGAGCATAAAGTGGACACCAACAGTACTTATTATCTCTATAGTTAATTTGTAAACATACCTTTCTATCTGAAACATACATTTTTGGGCAGATTTGGTTGCAAATCAAGCAATGTTTATCGCGATACAGAGGTCACGATACGATACGTATCGCTATTTTACTTACCTAAAATTATAGTGATATTGCTGAGTATTTGTACGGACTGTATATACACTGATATATAGCGATAACGACGGGTGGGTATGTGCTTGCATGGCTATAGGTAAGCCTACATGAACTCGCTAAAATATGTGTACTAGACGTTCGTCTAAAGTGTTTGTTGTTGCAACTTGTATTGTATTGTCTAAGAAGAAATAAACTAATTAAAACCTCATCCATGTATTGACTATCAGTGATCTCCCATCGGCCTGGAAGCATAAAGATGCCGACATTGTTGCACTGCGTTGTCTGAACAAAATTAATTAGAGAGTACAAACACTACCCGTTGACCAATGAGGAACGTCGTCTCCGAAAATCTCTCAGTCAATGTCACGAGATTGACAGTTAAATGGGAAGGGCTTTATATTAATAACTCATGTCAACTTTATAATGGGAATAGGGGGGGGACTCATTGTCTGTTGACAAGTTTATTCCTGGAAGTTTAACAATTGCTCAGCAACCCACACGGGCCAGTGCACAGAGTGCAGTGTCGACATGACATGGGGGAAAAACATACATGTAGATTGATATGATATAGGTTGAGATCACTCTGGTTAACAGTGAAATAAAATTGCAGCAATAGCAGTAAGACAGGCATAAAAGTTTTGCCGCCGGTTGTAAATGACATGTCATTGCAAAGTAGGTCACTTGCTGAATGACATGCACTGTTGAAATAGATCATTAAAATTGAGGTCAGGTCTGTGCTTTGATAAGTGGACCACTAGCGACTGATTGATCTATTAATACAATGTGTTTCAAGAAGATGGCATTGTATTGTCCACACATGAGTCGGAGTTAAAGGGTTCGTGGAGACAACGCACAATTTTTTTTTCATAATCAATAAAACAATTAGGGTCGGCGACTTATTATAGGGTCGGTCGGGAGACCCCAAACACACCTATTTTTTGTTTTGGCCTAATCACAGTAACCAAACCCATGGATGCAACATTTTAAGAGTATAATTCATGGTAGATTATATTAGAAATTCGAAATGTGAAATTTGTAGAAGTTTTAAAAATCTATTTTTTCGAACCCAAATTCAACAAACACAAAGATTATATCTAACAAAAAGATATGGGTATGTGTACTGAACACTGTGAAGAATGATGAACAATAAAGATATACTCACATTTCTTCAGTTTCATTAAGAGTTTTGGCTTGGAAGCAGTTGTTACAAATGGTAGATTTCATTGCTCAGCAAAGCTATTTGGGAACTAAATTTGATGGGTCAAGATTAGTCCAACAAATTAGACGATTCGGATTAAGACCTATTTTAATATTTGGACATTTATGTGGTCTTAATCCCTCATCGTCCAACAAAGGACGTGAAAACTTTGAACGCTACGAAGCCGCAGGAGTTATGTGGCAAGGGCATGCCCCTTTAACTTACAATGTTCACGTCTAATGACACAAATAAAACTACAAATAAAAAACACATATCTTTTGTTGGAATGTTAAATATCATGACTGAACTAACTAGCATAAATTTGTGTCACTATTAATCCATATAATTTTATAACAACTCAACCGACAGAAATATTCAAACCCGTCTACGCTAGCGAACACATACGAAAACGAAAGCGCGTGCATGCGTAATACCCTGCTGGACAAAACAAGTGTCCACTTAACAGCGGTGCGGTTAGCGTTGCCACCGCGGCCGAAATACAACTACACTGCGGCTCCACCGGCTAACTACAGTTGGGCCGCGGTGTACTTGCCATTTGGCATGGTGTAGTTGCTGCGGTGTACTTTCATTAAACTGAAAAAAGACGATACAAACCAGAAATCTAACCACGGTGTACATGTTATTCGGCCGCGAGGGTAGTTGTCGTTCGGCCGCAGTGAACTTGCCGTTCGGCCGCAGTGTACTTGCTGTTCGGTCGCGGTGCTCAACTGCAGTTACAAACTCTGACACTGCGGCCGAATGGCAAATACACCGCGGTGCCAATGGACACTTGTTTTGTCCAGCGGGGTAGATCAGAAATCTAGGAAAACACACGAATTTAACATAATTTATTTGTATTTGAAAATGGTGATATGTTTTCCAATCCGGGATTAAACTAACAAATCTGTAATTCTGACAACAATCTATGTGTGAACACAAAGAATACTATCTCCGCTACAGGTGGGTCCTACTAAACAACGAACACAAACGAACATAAACGAACACAGGTCCAAAAAGCGGAGTAGAAGGGTGAAATTTGGTTTGTGGGTGCGCCGTTCGGTTATTTCCAACTTTGATGATTTATTTTTTGAGTTATTAGCATTATTTGAATACAAAACTACTAAACAACGAACACAAACGAACATAAGATTAGTGGCAGTGCAGAGGTTACCATGCAGGTGTTAATTAACTACGGCTTACTCAGTCTCCTTGTTTTTACTGCAAGATGATTGTCAATTTTATCACTGATGGCAATAAAAACACGGGGAAACATCAGAGGTCGGCGTTTTAATGCATATAATAGCTAACAAAACATTTGAGTGAATGTGAGTGAGTCATTGTTGTCAGTCTCTGAGATGACTATATATATTTTCTCAGTCTCGGAGATCACTCTGGTAAATGCTATATCTGCTTGCTTTCCTGATACACGCATACGCTATGTACCAGGCATCTTAAGGAAAATCTCAATCGAAAATTAAGTAAAACAGACAGTGATCAAACTGTCAATAAGATGGAAAAGTATTCAATAGCGAGAGTGGCTTGGTAACAATAGAAAACAAAATCATTTATGACGAAATACAGACAGACATAATTGACAAATATATGTGACAACAGACGATACCTTACATTTATGGAAAGACTAAAGACGAAAGTTTTCAATGCTAGAAAACAAAATTCAACAATTCCGAAATGTTGGACAAATAACAATTATGAAAGCATTAAAGGTGCGGGAGTCCTTGGCAGTGGGTATATGCTGTGAAAATTTTCCAACGGTCAAAAACCGACACAAAAAGGAAAAATGTAGACAGACTTTGTCCGTATACAAATAAGAAATATCGCATAAACAGTATGTTATTGTCATATGTTTGACCATTGTGTAAACAAAAGCATAAAAAGTGTGTGATTAGCCAGTAACACGTACGGTGCTGTCTTCTGTAACACAATAAAAGCTCTTGCTTAGGTAAAATATAGTAGGTCTTTATGATAGCATGCTGTTTACACGATGAACGAAACTGTATGCGTTTTAGTGTTTTTCTGTTTACTAGTACGGTGATTGGAACAAATATGAATATTTTCGACAACTAAGGCCTCCCGTGCCTTTAATAATATAATTAACAAAAAAATTGACTGAGTTTACAGACAATTTAAATGAAACAGTGACTGACCAACTGCGTGACATTCGAGTGAAGGGGATTTTAAATTATCAGGCATTGCATCATCTTTGGAAGTGAGACACAAAATTTGAACAAATATGACGGCCGAACAACGAGATAGACTAATGCGAAGACTTCTTAATTTTGTGAGTGACAATTCCAAATTCCAAACTTAAACTGATGAAAATTAACTATACCCAAAACTACCGCTCTCGCAAAAATAAAAAAGGACATAAAAAGGAAAGAAGTGAAGACATCAAAAACCAAGACGATCACCAATAAACGACAGAAAGTTAGCGTATAGTATGGAAATATACATATAGGATCTCACATGAGTTTCTATTTTATACGGAATTTATCAACCGAGTTCACTAAATTTGATTTGAGTCGAGGTTAACCGAGGCTCAAATAGAATTTAGTGGACAAGGTTGATAAATTACGTATAAAATAGAACGAGTTTGAGATACTTTTTATCACATAATCGCTTAATTTTTTATCGAAAACAACAATAATTAACAGACAGAGAACTTTGTCCCAAAGAGCAGCGTGACGTCATTGCACGCAACGATATTACACGTGTCTATTACGCTCGAATATTTACATAGGAAAATAGTGCTAATCATGTGATAAAATAACATATAGACTTCTTGGATTCATATCAAATAAGTTCATTACTTGATTTTAATGATTTAAATAATGCAACATTTTGCTGGAGCCATTTTCATCCATGCACTGACTTCAAGGAGAACAAACTCTGCCCATCGTTCCGCCGGGGCTGAGTCAGTGTAAAATAATATATAAATATTTGATTGTATATAAAACAAACTTTGATTCTAGTACCTGAAGCTCTACTGAAAGAGCAGTGTGATGCCAGGGAAGTTAAACGAAGTAATAATAAGACAAACTAACTAAGTCAAAACAACTCAGTGACAAAGAGACAGAGTATAAGCCATAGAGAAGGCGGTAGTTAATTAACACCTTTATTAACACCTTTGCAATATGGCTAATCTCATGTTCGTTTGTGTTCGTTGTTTAGTAGCTTTGCATTCAAATAATGCTTATAACTCGAAAAATAAGTCATCAAAGTTGGAAATAACACCACATACACATTATAATGGACCCACACGCACCCACAAACCAAATTTCACCCTTCTATTCAGCTTTTTAGACCTGTGTTCGTTTATGTTCGTTTGTGTTCGTTGTTTAGTAGGACCGCTACAGGTAAGACTAATGTATTTGTAGATAATTTAAGAGAAAATGGTATTTTGATGGGGTCATATCGGTGGTCACTGATGTTGACCTGCTTCAAAATGTGTGCTAACTTTGCTTTCAGCTCTTTTATTAGACTAGAAGGATTAATACAATCGTATATGTCCAAATATTAAAATATGTATTAATCCGCATAGTCTAATTTGTTGGACTAGGTCAAGATAATGTTCACTCAAGCCAGCTGGGATTATGACCAGCCAGTGCTGAACCATGAGAGTAATTTATCCTGACTCAGGCTGATTGGTGACCTAGTTTCTGGGCTATGGGGTACACCAGATTGGGGATTACACAGTTCTTTTGTCAAGAGATTCACAACACACCACTGTCCACAGATATTAACACTTAACTGCCACTTCTGACACTACAAGCGATGTCAGGTAACTTACTCAATTATTTGTAAACAATTGGTTGTTAGTAATTTTATCAAAGAATGCTTGATAAATATGAATATTATTTTATTGTTCATCATTCTTCACATTGCCATATTTTTTTCTTTGATATGGACTTTGTGTTTATTGATTTTGGTTCGAAAAAAATAGATTTTAAAAACCTCTATAAATTTCACATTTAGTATTTCTAACATATTCCACCATGAATAATACACTTAAAACGTTGCATTCATGAGTTTGGTTACTGTGATTACTAACAAAAGTGAACATAAACCAGGGCCTGACCCAGCCCGTTTTTGACTCCGGTATACCGGTTTTGGGGACATCGAGTTTGGGCGCCCAAACAAATTGAAGGCAAAAAATAATTTGAAATTTATTTTTTTTTTTTTTTTTTTTTTTTTTTTTTTAAATTCAGGTCTCAATTCATATTATAACAAGATACACATCATTTATGTATTTATATATATTTACATAAGACATTTAAGTATACAAAAAGATTTAAGTTTAACAGTTGGAATCATACTGTAAAGTATGTTTGGTTCTATCTAGCTTTCATCTGTGAAAACTTCAAATAGTTCAGGTTTGTTACCATTCAGCCTTCAGACTTTAGTATTTCAATCAAATTAAAGCGAAATTACACAGTACAGTATAGGAACAGTGACAATTTGATCAAATCAACCTGGTTATCAGGTGGGATCTCATAATACCAAATGAATAATTAACGTAGAGATTAGTTCTAATTACTAGGGCCCTAACATATACCGGTACCGGTATATCAATTGGAAACAAATAGAACAACACAACATAATTTTGAGAGTGTTTAACTACAAACCTAGAAATAAGAAATAATGAAAAATGTTGCAGGACTGTTCATTCTATCTTTTTCATCTCAGTCATACTGTGGGGCATATTATACATTATTAGATTATATGATGCATTATTAGGATAATATATTAATCTGTTATCATTATGTGTGTTTGTTTAATTCTGTTAAAAACAATGTTATCTTGTAAGTTGAAATAAATATGTTGGTTCATTGTGTCTTTTCTCTTGAGTATAAATATAAATTGAGTTCATGTATTAAATGAATTTTGTTTTCTAGCTTAAGTGACTCTGGTCATATTAATAGCTACTGAAAGTATAAAATTCTCTTTGGTTAAAAAATGAAAATCATCCTTCAGATATGCCCAAGATCACTCTCAGAGCATTGAAATTTCAAAAAAAATCCCGGGGGACCAAACCATTCGTTTCCCAAAATGGCAAAGATTAGTGACCACTCGCTCATATACTCTAACAGAATCCCCTCGCAAACCGCGAGAGAAAATACAACATATTTCTTGATTAACTGCTGTCGAATTTAACCACATAGGCCTACATAAATTGGAGGAAAAATTCAGACTAGAGAGTTCTATCTCCATGTGCACTCTGATCCGGAAGCGAGACGATGGTTTCGTATGCAAAAGGGTTCTATCTCTAAACACATTTTTGTCTTTTATTATAAAACTGGCGAGTTTCTAGAACTGAGACTTAGGATATAATAATATTTTAGTTAGCTTTAACATTTTAAAACATGACGACACACACTGATAACGATTTATGTCTCGAAATTTCAACATAGATTTCCCAACAAAATGATAAATGTTGGATAGAACCATCTGATTCTCACACGACGATATATAAGCTCGATAAAAAGAGCGACTCAAATGTTTTGTTAGATATGCATTAAAACGCCGACCTCTGATGTTTCCAGTGTTTTATTGCCATCAGTGACAAAACTGACAATCACCTTGCAGTAAAAACAACTCACAGATGTGCAAAGAGTAAGCCGTAGTTAATTAACACCTTTGCAATACGGATAATCTTATGTTCGTTTGTGTTCGTTGTTTAGTAGCTTTGTATTCAAATAATGCTAATAACTCAAAAAATAAGTGATCAAAGTTGGAAATAACACCACATACACATAGAGTGGACCCACACGCACCCACAAACCAAATTTCACCCTTCTATTCCGCTGTTTGGACCTGTGTTCGTTTATGTTCGTTGTTTAGTAGGACCGCCCCGGACCGCCCCAATGAGAGGGGCAACCCCTCTCATACTCTCCCCGCCTTCTGCCTTTGGCAGTCGGCGATGACCTTTGGTCATCAGGAGGTGTCCCCAAATAAAACCTGGAACAGGCCCTGTAATTGTAAACCTTTAAGTTTAATTTGACTCCATCAAATTTGGGGGAAATTGGGTTAGCAAAGTCCTTAAAACAGAGATGGCGACATAAATGCCACAGACTAAACTTAGTAAACGAGAAGATAACAGTTAGGATCATATCACATCGTACTCGGGCAGTTGATTAACAAATAATTTACACTTTATCGTCACATTGGTAAAACTTTGGAAACTTTTATGGCAAAGTAAATAAATTTCCGGAAAAGTTCGACAAAGACCGTCAAATATTGTCATCATTAGTTGCGAATGAAAGCGACCAAAATAGACCGTGGTGGAAATGGACTCCTCGGTGGAAAACAAAATCGCTGGAACGGACATTTCGCTGAAAGTCATTTTCGCCGGAATATTATAATCCTATAAACTGCTAATTTATCACACAAGCCTTCTAAACAGTGAACTACATGAAACAAGAACACCAATGTCAGCAATGGTAACGTAGGTGAATTAATCCAATACGACCACGACTCGGTTATTTCGCCTATACCATCTGACTGGAGAGCATGTGTGAGGTGAAATAGGAAACTCGATCTTGAAAAAAGCAATAATAGATAATTTGGAGAATTCGACAAAAACATGTAAAACATTCTATCCCATATTTCTGATAAATATTGTCAAAACCAAACAAATGGACAAAACGACTAAGAAAATCCATTAATGGTTTGAATTGGAGAGAAAGTTTTATACCACGATCGCCTATCTTACTATATAAATAAAGCCATCTGTTTAAATTTTACATTTAATCAACACCTGTTGATTAAACGTGCCTACTGTTGATTAAACTCCGCAGAGTGGATTAAACTTTCTCCATACAATTTGAACGGAAAAGTGTTTATCCATCGCATTGCAAAGATCGTGGCATAAACAACATAATATTATACGCATAGTGTTTCTGAATAACAAATTTATTCCAATCGTGGGATTGGCGATTTACACCATTCGCTGAAGCTCGTGGTGTAAATCGCCAATCCCACTCGTGGATTAAATTTGTTATTCAGAAACACTATGCGTATATATTCTATACATAAACATCTGTATCATATTTCAGATGATAAGCCTACAAGGTTACTTAATTTCCCATGGTATACTGTATACAAATTCAAAACCATTCAAGTGCAAACTATCAGAAACAGAACTTTGTACCTTCTGTACCTTCTGTACCTTCATATCTTTTATGATTGTTCCATTTCAAAAACTGCTACTAAAAAAAAAATGTGGATTTTCAGTAGACCTCACCCCAGAATATATTGTGCTTGAAATGAGACACAGAAGCACCCATATTTGAAATCTTTAATATTGTATATCACTGTATATATAGAATATATATATTTATGTAAAAAGACGGAAAACAATCCTAACGTGACTCTAACTGGCGCTGAATAGGTCATTTTCGCATGGTTTCGAGCAAAAAGACACCCAGGATCTCTCAAACGTGCAAAAAGACACATAGGATGTCCCAAACGTCCCAAACTTTGAGATCCTGTGTGTCTTTTTGGACGTTTGTGACACCCTGTGTGTCTTTTTGCACGTTTGATAGATCCTGGGTGTCCTTTTGGTCGAAACCATGCGAGGATGACCAATTCTATGGGAGGCCAAATTCACATTTAATAATCAATTGCGCTTAAGCGCAATTGATTGCGCTTAAGCGCAATTGATTGCGCTTAACCGCAAATAATTGCGCAATCAATTGCGCTTAAGCGCAAATACCACATATTGCGCTTAAGCATAATTGTGACTACTATCTAACCTACCCATAAACTATTAGCATGACCTGGTGTATCACCTAGCAACACAAGATGAGCATTGGGCTAATTTTGACCTGTACTCAACAGTCAACTGTGAGTATGTGTTCAACAAGGAGAATCCCTAATTACATATTATCAGCATCCCTCTATCCAAAGAATTGATGTCGCCTTCCCGGAACTCTTAGTAATTTTTTGTATGATGTTTTTAATGTATTTTTGCACAGATTTTAGCCTATACATGCATGCGGTGTCACTGCATGAGGGCTTTCTTACCTCATACAGTAATGCTCTAATTAATCGACTTCTTAATCACAGCAGAATTATGGGTAACGTTTCAGGATTTAGTCGGAAATATGGCTTGTTGCCATTCATCGAAAAGCTCTCGAGAGCTTTCCAATGAATGGCAACAAGCCATATTTCCGACTAAATCCTGAAAAGTTATCCATAATTCTGCTGTGGTTAAGGAGTCGATTAATTAGAGCATTACTGTATGGTTTACTTATTGACTTAAATCAGGGGGAAAAAACCCTATTTTCATATTATCAGCATCCCTGTCCAAAAAATGGTGTGTAATCACTGGAGCTTTGGTGTCTCAGTCCTGGAGCTCTAGTTTTTCTTATTAAATCAGCATCTCTTGCACAAATCTATAGTATTTCCATGATCATATAGTGTGAATGTGGTGTCACCGAGGGCTTGCTTCCCTCATATGGTGTGCCTGTATACTCGAAAATTTAAGAAAATCAATGTCGCCCCGACTAATACAGAAAGTAATGCTATTGCACAGAAGGTGATACTATTGCGAGTCAGCCATTTTGATAAAGAAGTTGGGCTAGCTCCCTACCCAATCAAACCAATGAAACCAAGAGGTGACATGTCAATAGGAGTTAATGCTAAGTTATGGAGAAACCTATTTATTCACCAGGGGTGTTTTGTTACATATAACCATGAATTGCGCTTAAGCGCAATTAATTGCGCTTAAGCGCAAATGATTGCGCGTAAGCGCAATTGATTGCTCTTAAGCGTAATTATTTGCGCTTAAGCGCAATTAATTGCGCTTAAGCGCAATTGATTGCGCTTAAGCACAATTAATTATTAAATGTGAATTTGGCCTCCCATACAATTCAGCCTAATTGGCCTCATTGAACAACTTAAATACTACGAAAACATTGATTGTGTCAGCAATAGTCACTTGGAAGCCAGTAAACCAAGATGGGAAGACTTGAAACCACTGTTAACATATCCATAAGTCAACAGAAAACTGGAAAGATGCAAGTAACTTATTTGTTTACATCACCATCATTCCCAAATTCAACTAATGTTTTTGCATGCATATAGGCAAGTGTGGGGATGAAGGGAAATCTAGCTCATATATATTCTCCACTGAGATGGAATGTCCCATCCCACCCCACGACATTAAAGGTGGATTATCTCTTTGTAAACATGTATTATATAATTACCGGGGTATAAAATATTAGATCTGAATCGAAGACTCCTGTCCGGAAATGCTTCTATCGATTAATAATAATTTTATTTCGAATATTTTCTGGTCTAAAAAGGTGTGGTTGTTTAGCTAACGATCAATAGTGGTTACTGTTAACAGAGACCAGAAATTTTATTGTGTAATTTTGTCACAAATAACCGTTAATTATACTCATTATCGCTTATAACTATGGAATAAAACAATAAACCAATCAATCTGGGACATTGACGTTCGGTACGTAGCCATAGGAACAGCCTAATGCTCTATATCGCTATATGGTATTACCTAATGGTCTTCTAAAAATGGACAAATAAACGGTCCCAATAAAATATTCGAAATAAAATCAATATTAATTGATAGAAGCCTTTCCGGACAGGGGTCTTCAGTTCATATTTATTATTTTATACCCACGCCACTATTTCAACTTTGTTATTTAAAGAGATAATCCATCTTAAATAATAAATCAACAAACAAAAAATTAAGTATTTATTGACCTATTTCAATACCGGGAAAGTCAAAGCAAATATGTTTAGGTGTATTGTGCCAAGTGGGTTTAATAAAGATAACATAACTATTCAGATTGTCATAATGTATACAACCGAACTAGAGTCTAGAAGTAATGGAAATGTAATGCATTACTTTCTAAAGTAATTGTAATGATTTACATTTCATTTTGGAATTAGTGGTATACCATTATAATGGTAGGTGCGTGGCTTATATGCAGTTCAGTTCGGTGTAGGATATCCCTCCTTTCAAGTTGTTTAGGAACACCCAACACTCGGCAAGTTAAAAAATAGATACCGGTATAAAACCTAAGATACTTATAATTATATCTATATCTAAACTACATGTAGCATAAAATGTCACATACTATCATCAAGAAAGGAGACCGACTTTAACTACACCCTTAATGGCGACATCCTTAAATAGGTCCAAGAACACCCTTACCTCGGTCTTACTCTAAACAACGCCATGACTTGGGACACCCACATAAACAACATCTGCAGGAAGGCAAACTATACCTGTGATTTACCTGTGATCTACCGGCTTGTAGTGACCTCTACTTTAGTTCTTAAACACAATTTTAACTATCTGTGGTGTCTGGCGACTTAATTATATGTACAGTGCATATTAAAAACATTTGTTGAACTTGAAATAAAATGTATTGGCTCTTCCTCGCCAGGTGTAGTTTAGTATAGATTTAAAAGCATTCATTACGCCACCTGTGGTGTTTCTAGCTTCTGTGAGTTTGATATTGTGTGGTGTACAGGGCGAATGGTATTCTTGGAGATTTTGTGTACCTTACTCAATCGTACCGATAGAATCACGTAGATGCCGAAATTGTAACGTTAACGCCACCGGTGTATAATATGTTTATGAAAATATGATAAATCGTATTGATAGAGTCAGGACAGGCTGAAATTTTAAACTTATAAAGTCACCGGTGTAATAATATGTTGTTGAAAATATAAATAATTTGATAGACTGAAAATAATATATAACCCATTGGGAGCCCCTGATGTATTCTTGTTTGTACCTTACGCAATCGTACCGATAGAATCACGTAGATGCTTAAATTGTAAAGTTAACGCCACCGGTGTATAATACGTTTTTGAAAATGTGTTAAATCGTATCGATAGAGTCAGGACAGGCTGAAATTGTAAACTTAAAGTCACTTGTTGTTGAAAATATAAATATTCTGATAGACTGAAAATAATGTGTTACCCATTTAGAACCCCTGGTTTAGTGAAGTGCATTGTGGGAAGTATAATTGTGATTCTCCTACATCTTTATTTTCTGGAATTATCACCAAGATTTCTCCACTCTATTCTGTTAAAATGTACCCTGATCGGTCATATTCTTTTGATAATTCTATCTAAATACATCTTAGCTACTATTCGGATCTGCTGTCCCGGTCGAAGAAGGTTTAGTTTGACCAAAACGGCTATTGACAAAAGTTTGTTTACAAAAATTGAGCATACTCAATGACCCGTAGGCCGTACACGCTGTAAATTTGTTATCGAAAACAAATTCAATTTCTTCCATCTAAAACATAATTACGCGCTGAACTCTGTCATTTTAAGAATATAGTAGTATTATACACATACACACCAAGTTTCAGCTCAAAATTTTGAAAAATGACAGTTTTATAGACATAAATCGATTTTAATGGCAAATTGTTTAATGTAATATTGTTAAATTTTATCATCGAAAAAAAAAAATCATTTCTTCGATCTAGGAAATAATTACGTGCTGTACCCTGTCATATTTGACCGGTTCTACCTGATAATTGTGTGACAGTACAGTCGCGTTACTTTATACGTCAACATTGGTCATTATCACTCGACAAATTTATTTTGGTCTATCGTATCAACCCCTATTTCCCCCGCGTAGCCTGACTAAGTGTCTTTATCGCTCCACTAATTTGTATCGTTTCATCGGTATGAATTCCATATCCAATTATCCACATATAACCAACCCAACCTCTAATCCCGGTCCAATTTATTTATTTCTTTCATCGGTATATATAGTCATGTTACGTAAAATCTCGTGATACTTGTACTTATATGTCTATGGTATTACTATAGTATGCCGTATATGTATATCAATTGCTATTCCTTTCTATATAATCCTGGTGCCAACTATAGAGATAATTTCAGACCCCCCCCCCCAATTTTATATAATTGCTGCTTTAGTACAGTCGATCACGATGCATTACATGGCAACATCGATCCACTAATTTATGTCAGTTCATCAACTTCATCGGTACAAACCCCTTTTTTCTCCGAGTCCATATAACCAACCCAACATCTTATAGAACTCCATAAATGACTATTCTGGCACTATATAGAGATGACTAAGATTCTGACACCCCCCTATTTTATAGCCTTGTTGCAACAGTAGAGTTGATATGCATAATATGTCAACATTGGTCGTTATTGCTCTACAAATTTATATCGGTTCAACCCTTAGTTCCCTGTATCGCCCACCCCTCCCTCAATTTATTTTTTTCATTTGTATTATAGTCTCGTCACATACACATTTTATCTTTTGTAACTTTTGCTTCAACGCGTCGAGATCCGCTGCAGAAAATACAAAACTGACAACATTTTGAAATGTAAGCAGGCTTCAAACTCATCTTATCCAAGAAAAACTCTGGTTACATACAAAATTTGTGTATAAGGTGTACGCGCATTTGTTGCGTTAAAAACCAAAGGTCCCAAGTCAAGGTCCAAATCCCCAACACACTGATGTGAGGTTTAACTCCATCTACATACAGTAATGTCCAAAGTAATTCATCACTTAACCACAGCAAAATTGTGTGTATTTTTTCATGATTCTAAATCCTGAAAAATTACCCATAATTATGCTGTGGTTAAAGGGTCAATTACTTTGGGCATTACTGTAACCAATATAAGGATTTGAGGTTTAATGATAACTCAATCATCATACAGTAATGTTCAAAGCAATTGACCACTTAACCACAGCAGAATAATGGGTAATTTGAGGATTGTAAATGCTGAAAAAATACATAATTCTGCTGTGGTTAAGTGGTCAATTACTTTGGGCATTACTGTAACCAATATAAGGATTTGAGGTTTAATGATAACTCAATCCTCATACAGTAATGTCCAAAGTAATTGACCACTTGACCACAGCAAAATTATTGGTAAATTTTCAGGATTTCAAATCCTGAAAAATTACCAATAATTCTGATGTGGTTTAGTGGTCAATTACTTTGGGTATTACTGTAACCAATACAAGGATGTGAGGTTTAATGAGAACTCCATCCATATAACTAATAATTATGTGTGAAAATTAAAACAAAATAAATTCCATGATGGCGTCCAATATGGACTGCCTAATTCTGCTCCGAAACATGGATATTCAATATATGGATGTTTATTGGGGGAAACCGATTATTTCAATGATATTTTCATTAACTGGAATCAAAACCCGACTTACGGGAACGTGCGACTGTATCTTAAGCATATGTGCCTATTTAATGAGCCAACAATTGGAATCCCAACAGAGAAGATTGGCGTGGGTCCCTTGCGCGATCTGTCCATCGAAAACTATTTAGACATCTCAAGACACGTAAGACCCAATAAGTTAATATACAGAATAGATACATCTATTGCCTGAGTGACTAATATTTATATTTGTTACAATGAGGTCAAATAGTTGCGAAGCCAGCACCACAATTCTTTCCCTCCATAGTAAATCTTAAAACAACTTCTAAAGAATTAATAATTCACCTTATATTTGGTATGAAGCGTCCTTGGTTAACTGGAGTTCAGATTTGTTAACATCACGTCACCAAGGTAATTACCTGCGAAGCCACAGCCACAACTATTTCCCTCCATAGTAATTCTCAAAACAACTTCTTAAGAACAATTGACCAGGTCAGTCGCGCAATTATTGGAAGAGCCACGGTCAATAATTTTTTTTAAACCAAATGTTACATTTAAATTATTGCTTTATTTAACCAAAACAAAAATGAGAAAATTAACTTTTACTACTTGCTAAATTTTATCTTTTAATTATTTCATTTAAATTTTAGTATTTACAGTATACTATGTCCAAGTCTTTATAATATGTTGAGTGACCCCACAGTCGTTTACTTTGTTAGTAATAATTTGAAGGATTACTTGTTTAAACGCAATTGTTATCAAAATATTTTATGTATTTTTTATAATTTCTATTTATATGTAATACCATAATCTTGGTGGCGTTACCATTTCTGACTATGGTTTTCTTGTATCTTCTGCTCCGATGCATAGTTCTGTCAGGTTGTTCCAGTTGTTTGTACTGCGTGGAATGAAGCTATTTGCTGTGCTATTGTTTTTATGAATTTCTTTCTGTAGTTTTTCTTTATGGCCTCTTGTTCTGTTTGAGAGTGATTTCTTTAATGATTGGAGTACTGCTTTGTCCTTCTGGTTGATGATCTTGTACATTTGTAACATATCACACCTCTCTCGTCGGTAGTACCGTGTTAGTAATCCGAGCATTTTATTTCTTTCTTCATTGTCCAAATTTTTTAGTTTATTTGTTGTTGATAATTTAGTTGCTCTTCTTTGGACATTTTTGATGGCAATCTGATGTTTTCTGAGGTGTGGGTTCCAAACGGACGACGCATATTCCACCATTGGTCTGATGAGCGATTTGAATAGGATTTTCAGAATTTCCTCGTCTATATGGTTAAAGGTTAAAAGTTCTCCGAATCATTCCAATTCTCTGGTTTCAGTGCTTTGTTGACTGAGGATGATATATGTTGATCGTAGGTTAGCCCTGTGTCAAAGACAACACCAATGTCTGTCTCAGTATCTGTGTGACTATGTCACACATATGGTCCGCTTGTCGAACCTTCCCACAATACAAAGCAACGTACATTCATGCTATGTGCAAAATTACTTGCTAAGACAGCCTAAGATGAATCAGATATCTGCAAATTATGTGGTACCAGATTTCCGTTGTTGGTAAACCATGTTTTTTTTAATACTGCAATGACACATCGTTGTCAAATATTCGTAACGATATCTGGTACCACATCATAAATCACTTTGGCGTGAACTGTTTCATTCACATTGATAGTCTGACCGAATCAGAATTACTTGCCACGTTCTGTGGTTGTCCGTCACCAAATATTCTGGCTTATGTTGAAAACCACAGCCAGTTCATTAGTTTCTTTGCTAAAGCATCAAAACGCTTGTGGCAGACATTCGACACATTAGTCGGGCACATATATAGGATACAACATAACATACATAATTATGTAAACAAGTATTTATATTCATATGTGTTTATATACTGTTATGCTGAGTTGGCCCGTGACTCATTGATTGATTTCGCTATAACGGTGACGTTGGCCATTGGTTCACGTACATTCTGTGTCGTGAATCGAGGGCCACAGTCGGTTCGTTGAACGTAGATTTATTTCTCTTGGAATACATGGTGTTTGTTGACATGTGGGTCGTATGCAAGCCAAACAACGGGTCTAAGGACATTTTAACTATGTTGTTGCCGTATATAATTATGCAACGTTGGAGTTTGTTTGTTTGTCTTTTCGTTCTCATTGCTTTCATAATTGTGAACTACATGCTTTGTATATACGTTAAAACTTTGTTAACCTAAATTGTCTGTATATATCTCTCCGTGAATGGAGGACAATAAAGATATATATATACATATCTCAAGATGCCAGTGATGATAGCAGTCTGAAGTCGACAGAAGTCCCAATGTAATTTATAACGCCGCCATATTTCGTCAGTCACGAACGTCGCGACTGATCCGGCTTATGTAGCTAACCAGCAGGGCCGCCGGAGAGGGGGGCATGTGGGTGTGCAAGTGTGCCCTTCCAATATCAAGATGCCCCTTGAAACTCGCATGTATATACGCGAGTATAACTCTTAATTTTAGAGAGATGTGTTGGGGAACATTCAAAGATGTCAGTCGGTATCAGCTGTTCGTTACGAAACTTCCACTACAAACTAAGCAGTCCCATTGGGAGGTAATTAAACACGCCTGTTGTTCCTTACCGTGGGCCTAATCTCACAACACAAACTGAAGACAGCCTTATCGTCGGCACTTCCCGTCTTACCATATGGGTTTCACCAAGAAGCAAGCGGGCTACATTTGATCAATAGTGCCATGGAGAATAAGGCAAATAAAAATGCAATAAATCATGAAATGCCTTCTTTGAACAGTCACATAGCTGGCACCTGATTTCACGTGTCCGTGTTGCCACATGGAGCTGATTATGTTACATACGCGTGCAGTTACAACGAAACTGACCTCTCAACATTAACAATTTGACTCATAACTCTTTACAATTCTAATGGACAAAGTTAACATTCAAAGTATAGCAGACGATTTTGCGAGTAAGACGGCAAACCGCAGAGCATATTTCGGTGCATTTTAGTTGTGTATAGGTGGATCATGTGTCATTCCACTTCAAGGTTGTATGGTTATATCCATTATGGTTTATTGCAGTCTCTTCAAACGCCGATGTAATCTTGAATCTTCGAATTATTTATCAGTCTCCGTGTCCTAATCTGCACATGACAGCTCATGTCATGCATCAACTATGAGCAGACCTGAGACCTGTCTGCAGTATAAAATTATTTCTGGTAGCTCCGGAAAAACTTATATATGTTTTATTGAAACATTCAGCTTGTCTTTCACAACGCAAAATATATTGTTAGTTATATGTTAGACATCGCCGGACGAAATTTAATGGGGGTGCGTTCCATTGACCCGATAATATATAGTATTGCACTTTTAGTAGAATCGTCTTTCTTGGACACGCGCTGTTGTATAATGTCAAGGTCAGACTGATGTGAATGGAGATTCCAGAGGCATAAATCGAAGATTCGAGATTGCGTCGGCTTTTAAAGAAACTGAGTTTATTGTTGTATAATTTGCTGAACTCTGATTATTGTTTTACATAAAGTATATGAACATCGACGCATTATACGTGCTAGAATTCGCGATATCCCGGCCATTGTGAAGTCACTGCTATACGCATTTTACCAGTGACTGTACATCTTCACAAAATGTGCGCCCAATAATAGGTTTGCCCCCCTGCCCTTCAGTCCTTCCGGCGGCCCTGCAGTAACCAGCCACGAAATTGGTTGAGCCAGCCGCGAAAACCATTTGCCGTGGCTTCGGGGTCTAGTGGGCTGGTCCCGGCTATTCCCCCTCAACAATACTTTATACAAAGCGTATACGGAAGAAAAGCCAGCACATTAAAGACTACGTTACGAGTCAACTACCACGACATCTCATCCGTAACCATACAAAGTGCTATATATATTCCACCGTCACATAACACAAACCAGTTCGCAAACTCATTCTTTGTTCGAACCATAGGTGACTGGAATCAGTTGGAGGAATCATCGATTGTTAAAACCGAGCCAGTGGATTCATTCAAGAGCGCACTCGAGGAAATCATCTAGATCTCTCTCCCGCTGCATATATGCCAGTATTGGATTCTGCAGCGTAAATTAAGATACAGATACAGAAGGTTTGTTATAAAAGGGTTTGTTGTTTTAAGATATGGGTCAGATTCCTATAATAGCAAAATAATAATATAATCAAAAACATAAACTGAAAGGTAGGCGATGATTCGTCGATAATATTGTGTGTAATGAGATCAAAAGTTAACTATACTTACTACTTACGACACAACTTTATCAAGAGGAAACTGTGGTCAATTCAATGGACTATACTGGTACCTTAATGACTCAACTACTAGAGGTCACTTTACATTCGCGTGTTTCTTTTTCGAGCCATTCATGTCAACTGTCAAAACAACGTTGCATAATTCACTAATTTTGCCATCATTGTCTCTCAAATATACCTGTTTCGTTCAGAAGTGCAATTCCTTCATGTCACGTCTAAACACCACAACAGTAAGTTAATAAGATATCATGACATAAGTTAGTAAGATATAATTGTTCATCTTCATTCAGATTCATGATTCATGTTCATTCCTGGGGAATCCCCGAAAAGTTTCACTGGCATAAATCTTCTTGGTAGCGGGTTGCACAGGCCTTCTAAACAGTGACTGATATCTTAATAAATACAAATTTAAATACATCTATTCTCTAGACTATAGGAAAGAGAAGGTAAGAATCCAAAAGGGGTGCAGGTCAAGTGATACTAGACGCTACGCCGCCCAAATGATCAGTCCAAACTGCCCATTTGGGCGGCTGGTTGTCCACCATACCCTGCGTGGGGGTATCTATTTCACAACATTTTTCAACTAAACAATGAATGCTGGCCTTAATATGATTACGTCAGTACGTATGGACAACCCAAAACACGTACGTCCATCTAATATGATCTATAAAATGATAAATGTATGTTTCATAGGACTCGGAGTGCCTGTATTTCTGGCAACTTGGGATATACGATCACGCCAGTGCGTATGGGCCGTAGCCTGTAGGACGGCGACATGTCACTCATGTCCAAAGGTTCGCTATTCCCAAGGTTCATTATACCGAAGTTTCGCTATTCCCAAGGTTCTCTATATTCCTCAATATTCAGAAGGTTTTTTATAGCTTGTTATTTTGAAGTTTCATTCTATTATTTATATTCTAAAGTATTGAGAGGGTTCTTTATCATAAGACTCTTTTTATGAAGGAAATAACTTAAAGGTACTCAATCCGATAAGACGCTGCTAAATTACTCTTTCTTTGGCTTCGGTGGGAAAAAAATATTTGATTAGTGTCGAACCCACCCATCAAAGCTCAGAGTAATTAGATATCGATCTTTGCAGTTTGCTATTTTTATTGTTTCTGGGCCTAATCGTGCCAGGACGAGGTCAAACGGGCGGTCTTCCAGATAAAGATGGATAACTGTAAAATCGTGGTAATAATAACTACTTGGTATTAGAGTTGTCCATCTTTTCTGGTTAAATACGCCCAGAATAGCATACCTTCAGAATAGCGACCTTCGGAATAATGAACCTGATCCTGTGTGAAGAGCCCATGACACGTCCATCAATAAATGTATACATGTTTCATGGGACTGTTTATATATACATATATAAGACTGGAGTAAAGTTGAGACCAACATGTCTTTGTTAATATTGGTGCTCAGATTTCAACGAAATTTGGTGTGGTGACTCAGGGTGCCCTGGAAGAGTGTATAATGCCGTTAGTTTTTCGAAATTTTTATTTAAATATGTGGGCCACAGTTAGACATAGGTCAGAGTGAGATATTGCCTCTAACATTTCTCTAATTTCCAGACCAATATCCAGGGTGCCAGTCAAGAGATATTAGCCATATAGCACATGTTACTATATTTCTTCAAAATGCAATCATCAGGTGAAGGTTGAATCTGGCCAAGCAACCAATTTTCAAGGCAAAATTATTTAATTTAATTTTTGCAATCTTAAAGGTACTCAATCCGAATTAACCCTCGCAGATTACTATTTCCTTGACTTCGGAGGTGAAAAATATTTGATTCAAGTCGAGGAACCCACAACATCAAAGCTCAGAGTGATCAGATACCGATTTTTAAAATCTATCATTTTAATTTTACGTGGCCCAGCAAACAGCAGACGAGAATACTTTCTCTGACCAAATTGCAGATGGAGATGGATAACTCTAAAATCAACTGGGTTTTTTTGTGTGTGTGTCAGATGTTTGACAAACCAGCTATATTCGTTGAGCAAAAAGTTGATAAATCACAGGTTTTTGTCAATTTTATGCCATAATTGACTGCAGTTAGCATTATTTTCGAGCAATTAATTCTGTCAACTGAAGCGGCATTTCAAAAAATCTTCTTCTTGTTGGAATCTGATGATATAGGGACTATTGATTCGGATTGAGGACCTTCAAGGGAAAAATATCTTTATTGGATAAATTTACATATAATACTGAATACATGTTTATGAAAACGGGGATTTATTGCATATTTCACATAGCCACATCGGATTTATTTATAGAGGTTTATGTATGCTTGACTTTCAGCGATTTACATGGATGGGACTCAATGAGACATAATTTATGGCCCTGGTAGGATCCAACTTCAGTAGATGACAGGCACTTCGAAAAAGAATGAGATAATTTGCCAAATGACTATTGTTTTGGGGCTAAATAATTTAGATCAAACAAACTGATGTCATTGTGCAATAGTGGTATGTTCGGTGTGTTTCCTATACGGTTACTACTTAGGGGTGACCCCTTCTGTGAAGTAGATGATGAGAAACAAGTATTAAGGGTGGTCCCAGCTCGAGATTGCATGCTTGTTCATGACTTTTGTGAGCTTATATCGTACTCTCAGATGTCTAAGCATTGTGATGGTCAATAATAGTGATAGCGGAGACCTAGACTGAAATTAACAATATTGATGGAAATTTAATTCTATTTAATTCTATTTCAATTTAATTCTATATATGTCTCTATGCGAAAAAACTTAATGATCGTTGAGAATTTTATCTGAAATTACTAATCATGCGGCACATGCTGACACTATTGTTAGGCATCTGATAGTATATAAACATTTTAATAATTGCCCAGGAGGAATGACATTAGTATAAGGGACGCAAAGGAAAATCCACCACAAAGTCATTTAAATCTTGCCATTTCAAAGTTGGATCTTCACATTCTATGACACACATTATTAATGAAAGGTACTTCATAATTTAGTAACTGTACTAGTTACTTCTCTATCGCAACAGCAAAAACTTTGTACTGGTGGAATATATCATTCTTGATGGGCATAGCTATTCATGGCATGGTCTGAGAAAATGCTACTAGATTAAACATTTATATGATTGCCTCATTAGTCATGTACATGTATAACAAGAATGTTGTGACAGTTCAACTAAGTTGGCCTGGAATTATTATATTATTAGCATACATATTATTCCAATCCCAATGTGTCAAGTCGACAATAGCAAGTACGCAGGGCTATATTTAATAATTTTTCCACAAATAGCCACTAGTTAATATAAATGCTAGCCATGCTGGTCAAGCTCCCGCTTAATGCTTAAAGGTACGGTTGGCCTTGGCGGTGGGTATCCTGTGAAAATATTTCCAGCCGTCAAAAACCGCCACAAACAGAAAGAACATCAAAATGTAGACAGACTTTGTCTGTATACAAATAAGAAATATCGCATAAACAGTATGTTATTGTCATATGTTTGACTATTGTTATGTAAACAAGAGCATAAAAAGTAACTTTTCTGGTGTTTGTTTATATTATGATGGTAAACATAACGAGCGTTCTTTGTTGGCAAATTCCTGATATGGAACTAATAAAGAGCGTTTATGCCATTTGTGTGTGATTAGCCAGTAGCATTGTGCTGTCTTCTGTAACACAATCAGGCTTTTGCTTAGGTAAAATATAGTAGGTCTTTATGATAACATGCTGTTTACGCGATGGTCATGGTATATATGAAAGAAACTGTATGCGTTTTAATGTTTTTCTGTTTACGGTGTTTGGAATAAATATGAATATTTTCGACAATGAAGGCCTCGTGTGCCTTTAAGGTTTAAATCGAGAACACAGTGTTAAAATAATGAATTATTTAATATGTGAGAATGCTAAAACTAATCACCGTGCATTATAATTATTATATTTAACATGATGTGTCCATCACAGGAAACAGAATTCATACACACAGATGGAAAGTTGGCCCAGAAGCATATCCTCTCACCAGTCACTGCATGAACTCTGCAGTGTGCCGAGACCAAGTGGGATTGGGAGATGTTCTTCTTTTCCTTCACTCAACAAGAAGATAAACGACTCACTTTGTTAGTCACCAATTCACTGGGCTTTACATGTCTGTTACATCTATGTGTCGACTGCTCTGTAGATGGCTAGAATTGAATTTTGACCTGAGTCACATTCACAGTGAGTGGGTGAGGCTGAGCCTGAAGTTGTTGATAACTAAATTTACTAATCTGTAATCACTAAATTGACTAATACAATCCTAATATTATTAGATTAGAAGGCCACATGACCACTTTCACCGAATACTGCTTCCACAAGTTCCAGCAACGCGCTACGTTCAACGGTTCATGACTGAACTATAGTCTATAATATAGTACTAGTGGTAAATGAGTAAATCGGTCAGCTATAAAATGTCCATTTTCTGATTTCCTTGACCTGACAGTGTCAGATATTAACAATTAAATTTAGAGAAGTACATGTAGACTGAACAATTTGCCGCTTGCAACTCTAAGGTGAAAACAGACTTAAAATTACTGTCTATACTGAGTAAATGAGTAAATCATTATCAGTCAGCTCTAATATGTCCATTTTCTGATTTCCTTGACCCAAGTTGAGGCTTGACCTGACAGTGTTAGATATTAACAATTAAATTTACTATTTAGAGAAGTAGTTAGTAGACTGAACAATTTGCCGCTTGCACTTGCAGTTGCAACTCTAAGTCTAACCAGTCCAGGTGAAAACAGACTTAAAATTGAAGAATAACAGAACAAGTCAAATCGCCGTGGTGATCAGTCTGCACAGACCAGTCCACATTTCACTCCAGTGACCTTCATTTTCATATATTTTTTCAGTCACAGATTCGTCATTGAGTTTCTTTCCAACTGACTGATTTTCACTTTTAAACTTCCAAGTTCTAGTGTTGTTGTTATTCTTCTTCTTTTGACTGCTTTGACTCTAAAGTCATTCCAGTAATGGGCTCGTTGTGCTATCTTCGCTTGTGCTTTCTCGTTTGTTCTTAACGCTTATGTGCTGTGATACCCGGTTGTACATTTAAAATACGAGCGATAACAATAACAAGCAATTCAATTTCAAATTTCGCAAATTAGAGAGCGCCACCATTTTGTAAAGAAATTACGTCATCATTTCCAATGTTGCTATGGCCTGCCAGGGGACGTAATTTTCAAACTTTAACGGTACGGAATCTGGCGAGGTTTGCCGATTGCTATGCGCCCGTGTCAGCTAAATCCACATTAAGCATTTAATTTTGAATAAGGTTGATTTTGTGTTTCAAATTTAATAGTGTTGCTATGGGGAGGCTGATCGAAGAAGAAAAAAATAAATTTGTTTTATTAATTTGTCAATTCTATTCCAACATGGCGGCCACCATAGGGCCCCATAGGTCTGAATCGCCCGGATGTAAAAACAATTTTTTCATGTTGATGGGGTATAGAAATTACTGACGTCACAACTATACTTGCGTCGCTTACGCAATACTGTAAAACAACCCTTTTGGGTTGTGATTATCTCACCATATATTTTCAGTCGGTAAATAGCTCATTTGAGCTCACATAGCTAAATCGAGCTAAATTTTTAATGTGATTTAAGTCCATTTCCTCAGTTCAACACATGCATCAAATTATCGCATTGCGAATTTGCATTCATTAGTTAGACCCCATGTCAAGCTTCACAGAAACTCCTTCCGTACAAGTAATTAAAACAGCAGTGGTGTGATCAAAGGCAATTTGATTAACACTTTTAGGAGAATGATTAAACTTCTTTTTGAACTTACGAATTGTGTTTATAAAACTGCCGCTTCTGCATATTAATTTACCTGGAATATATTTCGGAAGGTTAAGGACACAAGGTTACAATGTCTTGTCCGACTGGATAAACCACGGGCATCGATTTACGATAAATCGTTTGCCGAATGTACACTGATCTTCCATTAAGAGAAGAAAATATACGGAAGCGCGAGTGTTTACTGTGTCTTCTATTGTGTTGATGTGGTAAAAGCGCGTGGCTTTCCGTATCTTCCAACCAGTGGAAATTCAATTAAAATCATGCTTATAAACACATAGACGGAGCCTGTTTTTAGCAGCCAATCAGAACGTTTGTTTCATTTTATCTTAGGATAAGCTTAGACATAGCGGATCGAATCTGACACAGCACGATTTGCCGACAGAAAAGTCAATTTAAAACTATTTTATCTCACGAATTTTATTGAAAACATATGGATAAATCCTTAAGCAAATGTCACGTAAAAGATATCAAGACTGTTGTGAGTAGATGAGCACACAATGTATTTGTGAAGCTCAATATTAGGCTGGTCCAGTAGAAATAAATTCGCAATGCGATAATTTGATGCACGCGTTGAACTGAAGAAATGGACTTAAATCACATTAAAAATTTAGCTCGATTTAGCTATGTGAGCTCAAATGAGCTATTTAGCTCATTTGGCACCTGCGCCCGACCTGACAAGTTGACGACAAAAGTTCCCTGTGTCGGTGCATCTAAATGCTCTAATCGGACATTTTTACTTGTTAAATTTTGTTGACCCGATTAAGTCGGCCATCTTCACGTTCTTGTTGACATTTTACACAAGGCCATGTGCTCGGAAGAACTGCTGGATAATTTACTACGTCCGGTTTGGCCTATAGTCCGTTTCACGGATAACCATTTTTGACTGTTGCGTTCAAGCTGCAGACAGAGTTTAGTCCCGCGTCAAACGATGTCTGAACGTTGCAGGCACTCGTATTTTTTAAAGGCACGGGCTGCGTTCGTTGCAGAAATATTTATATTTGTTCAAATCACCATCAACAGAAGAAACACCAAAATATATACAGTTCCGCTCATATGCCAAACATAATCAGCGTGTAAATAGTATATTGTTGCCAAGACATACGATGGTGTACGGTACGTAAACAAGAGCCTGCTCGTGTTACAGAAGTTGTGCTTCTGTTTACATAACACAGCGCAATTATATTGGTTAATCATACCAAAATTATATAAACACCCTTTAGACCGGCCCCCAGATGAGGGTGGTGTCACACGAGAGGGTAGAAATTTTGACGCTATCTTTAATTATCCTTGTCCCATGGGGGTTCCAAAACACTGAGGTATCCAGGGCGGAACATGTGGAAAATATATTTTTTTGACCTTTTTGGTGTTTTTGACCTGCAAATTTCAGTATAATCAGGAAAACCAATAAAATAAGACAAATATTGAATAAAATATACTTGAATATCAGATATTTATTCTATCTGGGTTGCTTAACATTTATGATGTGCAAAAAGTTATATTATCCAACAAATTTTGTGAAAAATTCACGAAAATTCCAAAAAAATGCATAAATTGCAGTGCTTTTTCAAAAAAGTTTTCCAGAAGATTTCCTATAAAATTTTCATTTTTCGGTATAAAGCTCTCAGTGGTGCATCAAAATTTTCAGTATTATATACCTGATTTAATGATATCAACATCACAAGCAATGATTTCCAAAAAGCTGAGATATTTCCAAAAACTTAACCCACCCCCCTAAAACTGATTTTCTATCTGAAAATACCTGTCAAGTCAGAATAGCTCGTTTTCGTTCCGTTTTTTTAACCAATTCAGAGTCTTATTATATATCATGGAATTAGCATGTATCTGAGGAGGTTTCTGTTATGGTAGAGTCTATTTTTGTTTAAATTTTGATTTTTTGGGGGTAAATTATCTAAATTTCGGAAAAATTCCCATGACTTTGTCAGTTTTATGGATACAGCTGCACAACATGCACCACAATAAGCATGAATTCTTCCCCAATATCAGACATGAAATGCTATAATCATGTACCAGACCAGAATTGAGAAATAAAGTAAAACTTAACCCTACCCCAAGATAGTGTTCTCAATGCTTTCAATTTTATGCTATACTAAACTCGAAAGGTCGCTCATATTAGTTGATATAATTCATATCATAAATTGCAATAGTTCTGCCCACGGATTATGTAATCTCATCTTCCCTGTCACTGTCAATTTCATCAAATGTGATTGTATCAGTCAATAGAATTTCTGTGCAACATCTTACGAGAAGATTGGTTCTAACAACTCAGGCTGCCTATCGGCCGTCCATTCATGAAGTGCTGCACCGGGAGTGGTTGATTTGACAACGGTTGCTAGTATCCACTGTTTTGCTATCATGTTGGCTCATTTTGAGTGTAGAATTAAAGATTCCTCACATGGTGGAATTGCAGAAAGATCAAGTACCTGTTGCTGATTCTCGAACTTCATCTGGAACTTTACCCACCTAGCTTAATTCACTTTTCTCGAATGTGGACCATACATGTATAAGGCACATTTTAACTCCTTGATTGTATTAAGCGTGTCACTGTCCAAAACCCAATTCATTCCTAAATAAGCCATGACATCCATATATCTTGATGGTCTTTCCAGCAACTTCCAGTAGTGTTTTTTTTCCTTTTTGGAACAACGATGAAAGGTAATTATTACTTGTGATACAGACTGGAGGTCAATATGGCATCCAGGGAGCAGTGTTCACGCTGTCGGTAGCCAAATTAGCCAATGGCTAATCTTTTTCGAATTTGGCTAATAAAATTTTCATTTGGCTAAACTTTTGGCTAAACTTTTTTTGAACCCAAATGGAGACATGGAGCCAGAAAGCTAATTAATAAAAGCGCTCAATATATCGACATTCAAGACGAAGTTAGGTGACGAAAGTATTTCATTATTTTCGTACTTATGAAATATCGTACAAAGGGAAACGCGATCGACAACTCTATCAACCAAGCGATCACAAAGTGATATGCAATCATCTTTAGTTTTCACAAGACGGACATTCAAAGACGCATGGACATTAAACCGACCGTGGTTCAATTATGACAATGTGAAGAAAGCAATGTTTTGTGCATTGACGCCGGTATATAAGCAATTTGTTCGTAACAGGCTGTTTTAATCTGGAGAAAGATTACGTCACTCTGCACGAAGCAGCAAAATGTCCTTATTAATTTTTACATTTAATCCCCTAATCCCCCATTCAGCCCATTGTCTGTCTGGTCACTCACGGCACGCCTACACAATGCATGTTTATGATGACATTGTATTTATGATGGTCGGGGTTTATGAGCACCAAGTGTAAGACAATAGCTTAATCAGCCAAATGTGAATCACGACAGATATTTTGTGGCTATTTGTCGTCAATACCGATACAGTCAAAATAATATGCATGCTTTTATGACAGATTGTAATTTGATAATGGCGTAAATAATATAAGTTATTAGTTTCCAGATGTCACTTAGATATTTTCGCAAGGATAAATATTTAATGATTTAAAAAAAGATATTGATATAAATAAAAAAAATAATGACATTAAAAAGGACAATCCCGGGTCCCCCCCCCCCCCCCCCCCCCCCCCCCCCAAATCACTCTTTCACATAAACATTAATAAATTTTTAATAAATTATATATATAAAAATACTTCTAGTTCATCAAAATTATTTAAATTATTGTGTATTTTACCTGTGTCTGTTAGATTTTACGTTATAGTCATTAATTGTGAACCGACCAGAAAACGATGATTTAATTTGGCCAAAGTGTTTTTTAATTTGGCCAAAAAACATTTGGCTAAAGTTTTTTTCATTTGGCTAATAAAATTTTCATTTGGCTAATCTTTTGGCTAAAGTTTTTTTCGGTCCAGCGTGAACACTGCCAGGGAGTTACCGTGTGGTCATAGGTGAGGTGAATATGTATAAAGGGAGTTATTTTATGGTCATGAATGATGTGAATACTAGTAGGTGTACATGATTAGCTATATGGTCATGAATGGCGTGGCTATGGTGAGATGTATATGTATGCAAGGAGTGAGAGTATGGTCATGTGTGAGGTGAATATATATATATACAGGGAGTGACTGTATGGTTGTATGGTTATGATTACCCAGTACATGTGTACACAATGTGGCTCAATGGGCATTGCTGTGGTTTACATGTATGTAAATAACGAGAGTACATACATGGTCATATGTGTGTTTATGTATATATGGAGTGACTATGTTCATGGGTGAGATGTACATATGTACCTTGTGTGGCTGTATTGTCATAGATAGGTGTATACTTATGTATACATGTGTTGTCTGTATGATCATTGGTTGGTTGAATGGATAAATAGATGTGCAGCTATGTGTAAAATTACAAAGCAATCGAAAGCTAAGTATGTTACGCAAGTCGATCATTTCCGTGGGTGCATTAATTGTGTTTGATGGTATCCAGATCATTAATCATGTAATTACGCACATAAGGTTTTATCAGGGTTCATCTACAGGGGATATTTATAGTGGTGTAATGTGAACGGTAGCGAAATCTTTCAAACGAAATTGGAATAGCAACGTGAATTTCGTTACTTATTCCTTATTCGCAAAATATCGCGAATATCATAAATTGTGGCAAATGGCCCCAAATTTGCAAGTGGCCAGCTGGGCGAGAAATTTTGGGCCAAATTTTTTTTAGGTCGAGTTCGTAAACGTAGTCCGAAAAGTGTCGAACCAGTGCTCGGTCCAAATTTTTTTAGAAAATGTGGCAAATGACCACGGGAAATTAGGCAAAGTCTAAAAAATGAAGGGAAAATGGCCCCAATGAGTCCAAATTCTCAAGCGGCCAGCTGGGCGGAATATTTTGGGCCGAAATTTTTTTGGGTTGAATTCGTAAATGTGGTCCGAAAAAGTGTCGAACCTGTGCTCGGTCCGATTTTTTTGAGAAAATGTGGCAAATGACCCAAAATTTGAAAGTGGCCAGCTGGGCGAGAAACTTTGGGCCGAAATTTTTTTAGGTCGAGTTTGTAAAAGTGGTCAGAAAAAGTGTCGAACCTGTGCTCGGTCCAAAATTTTTTAGAAACTGGCAAATGACCACGGGAACATACTCGGTGAAAAATAAAAAAAATTGGGCAATAGTACTGCCCATTAGAAGCCTATTTTATGTAACTTGAAACTCGCGGAAATGAGTTGAGATCAAGTCTAAAAGATGCGTACGGAATTGTTTTTTTTTTACGCAGAGACAGTGAGGTGCGAACATATTTCTAGAAAGTTTAAAACATTTTCAAAAGATCCTGGTGCATATAAATCATGTCCGGCCAAACAGTCGAGCGCGTGGTTCAATTGAAACACAATTGCACTGAAAAATGTGAATGTGGAAACATAGGTTATTAAAATGCCTTATTAATTAACTGGGAAAACAAGCTTTCTCATAGATATTCTGATTATAAGTTCCCGAAGACTGTAGATCAGTCGCTAATAGAATGTTCTCATTGACACACTATTAATCAAAGGCTAGCCAATGGCCGCGTGTCTTTTATTTAACCCTTTACCCAACAGAAGGGCCCTGTGCCAATGCATTCTCTTATATATGCGAGTCGACCATAGGTCGCCTCGCATATATAAGAGAATGCATTGGCTTAACACATTAAAAATTATAAAATTGTTAAAGAATGTAAGAAAAAATGGTAAAAAGTGTTAAAAAAAGTTTTTTTTTAGGCCAATGCATTCTCTTATATATGCGAGGCGACCTATGGTCGACTCGCATATATAAGAGAATGCATTGGCACAGGGCTAACTGTAACTATCACAATGTGGTCAAGGAGCCGGTTCCAATGATACGCTAAAGAACGATATCCCGCTCTTTAGCGTTTGGGGCTAAATACCGCTCTTCAGCATTGGCGCTAAAGAACGGTATACTGCTATTTAGTGACAAACGCATAAGAACGGTGTAACTGTCATACACTCAAGATTGGTGTACACCGGCGGTATATACCGCAATTTAGCTATACATGGTCCTGGCGCGATAAAGAACGGTCTTTCATTATCACCTGTACTGTAGGATCTTTAGTGTCCGGCTATAAAGAGCGGTATACCGCTCTTTATCCCTCATCGCTAAAGAGCGGTATACCGTTCTGTATCCCTCAGTGCTAAAGAGGGGTATACCGCTCTTTAGCCACTCCGTTTATTTAATTGTGTCGGTATTTGTAATTTACTTTGATGGTTTTTGCCACTGAAGTGCAATGGCATACACACTTGATGTCATTCTAGTCAAAATAGTAATTTAACCCAATTGGTATATATATAATATGGCATCATCGGCAACCAATCGTGTTCACGGCCTTTATATGAACGATGTCTATATTGTTCTATAAATATGTCAAACAACTCGTACGTATTACTAAGACTAGCATTAGATTAATAGATCAACTTGAGATAACAGAGATATTCTGTCCGTACACACAACTATTTCAGCGATGGATGAATGAGATTTGATATCTAGAATTTTGTTATCGATCTCTCTCAAACGAGGGGCCAGCACCCGTGGTTCAAACTGTTGTTGGTAAGACACCGCAACACATGCCAAATGTGTGATGGGCGCAAGTATAGGCAGCTCCAGTGAGTGCATTCTAGTTATAAATATTATTGGTTAAATACAGATGCCAGCCTTCAACATAAACACGGGGTCTTGGTGGCTCAATCGGTTAGGGGTACCACTCCAAGCCGTTTCGCCCTCCAGCGCTGGCGATAAGGGTTCAAATCCACATGTTTCCATCGTGGACTTTGTAACTCAAAATCGTTATCTGGTGGAGTTGCCAGTTACTCGCCGATGGCCGGTGGTTTGCTGCACATGGTTGACGAGTCTATCAGCCATTGAAATCACTGTTAGATTAGTCGCAAGTGTGCGGATTTCCTCCACCACTAAAACTGGCAATGCCGTGATATGGCCTTAGTTGCTAAAGCGACAATAAACCCCAATCAATCAATCAATCAACATAAACACTGCCTGTGATTTGTTGACAGCTCAGCTATATAATTGATATTAATGGGTCAGCAGTGAGGTGTCTTATCTTGATCTGTATTGTTGGTAGAATTTGGTACATTATCATTGTAAATTTAAATTGGACTCTCTTAACCCTTTACCCAACAAACCGGCCAAAACCGGCCAAATAAAGCTTCAACAGCCTAAAATATCTTTGGTCTGTCTCAATAAAACCATACAAATATGGATATCATTGGAACCGGCTCCTTGACCACATTGTGATAGTTACAGTTAGCTATGCATAGCACCTGTACAGAGATCCATTAGCTATGCATAGCACCTGTAGAGAGATCCATTAGCTATGCATAGCACCTGTACAGAGATCCATTAGCTATGCATAGCACCTGTAGAGAGATCCATTAGCTATGCATAGCACCTGTACAGAGATCCATTAGCTATGCATAGCACCTGTACTAATAGAGAGATCCATTAGCTATGCATAGCACCTGTAGAGAGATCCATTAGCTATGCATAGCACCTGTACAGAGATCCATTAGCTATGCATAGCACCTGTACAGAGATCCATTAGCTATGCATAGCACCTGTAGAGAGATCCATTAGCTATGCATAGCACCTGTACAGAGATCCATTAGCTATGCATAGCACCTGTACAGAGATCCATTAGCTATGCATAGCACCTGTAGAGAGATCCATTAGCTATGCATAGCACCTGTACATAGATCCATTAGCTACGCATAGCACCTGTAGAGAGATCCATTAGCTATGCATAGCACCTGTAGAGAGATCCATTAGCTATGCATAGCACCTGTACAGAGATCCATTAGCTATGCATAGCACCTGTAGAGAGATCCATTAGCTATGCATAGCACCTGTACAGAGATCCATTAGCTATGCATAGCACATGTAGAGAGATCCATTAGCTATGCATAGCACCTGTACAGAGATCCATTAGCTATGCATAGCACCTGTACTAATAGAGAGATCCATTAGCTATGCATAGCACCTGTAGAGAGATCCATTAGCTATGCATAGCACCTGTACAGAGATCCATTAGCTATGCATAGCACCTGTACAGAGATCCATTAGCTATGCATAGCACCTGTAGAGAGATCCATTAGCTATGCATAGCACCTGTACAGAGATCCATTAGCTATGCATAGCACCTGTACAGAGATCCATTAGCTATGCATAGCACCTGTAGAGAGATCCATTAGCTATGCATAGCACCTGTAGAGAGATCCATTAGCTATGCATAGCACATGTAGAGAGATCCATTAGCTATGCATAGCACCTGTAGAGAGATCCATTAGCTATGCATAGCACCTGTACAGAGATCCATTAGCTATGCATAGCACCTGTAGAGAGATCCATTAGCTATGCATAGCACCTGTACAGAGATCCATTAGCTATGCATAGCACCTGTAGAGAGATCCATTAGCTATGCATAGCACCTGTAGAGAGATCCATTAGCTATGCATAGCACCTGTAGAGAGATCCATTAGCTATGCATAGCACCTGTAGAGAGATCCATTAGCTATGCATAGCACCTGTAGAGAGATCCATTAGCTATGCATAGCACCTGTAGAGAGATCCATTAGCTATGCATAGCACATGTAGAGAGATCCATTAGCTATGCATAGCACCTGTAGAGAGATCCATTAGCTATGCATAGCACCTGTAGAGAGATCCATTAGCTATGCATAGCACCTGTAGAGAGATCCATTAGCTATGCATAGCACCTGTACAGAGATCCATTAGCTATGCATAGCACCTGTAGAGAGATCCATTAGCTATGCATAGCACCTGTAGAGAGATCCATTAGCTATGCATAGCACCTGTACAGAGATCCATTAGCTATGCATAGCACCTGTAGAGATCCATTAGCTATGCATAGCACCTGTAGAGAGATCCATTAGCTATGCATAGCACCTGTAGAGAGATCCATTAGCTATGCATAGCACCTGTACAGAGATCCATTAGCTATGCATAGCACCTGTACATAGATCCATTAGCTATGCATAGCACCTGTACAGAGATCCATTAGCTATGCATAGCACCTGTACAGATATCCATTAGCTATGCATAGCACCTGTACAGAGATCCATTAGCTATGCATAGCACCTGTAGAGAGATCCATTAGCTATGCATAGCACCTGTACATAGATCCATTAGCTATGCATAGCACCTGTAGAGAGATCCATTAGCTATGCATAGCACCTGTACAGAGATCCATTAGCTATGCATAGCACCTGTACAGAGATCCATTAGCTATGCATAGCACCTGTAGAGAGATCCATTAGCTATGCATAGCACCTGTACAGAGATCCATTAGCTATGCATAGCACCTGTACATAGATCCATTAGCTATGCATAGCACCTGTAGAGAGATCCATTAGCTATGCATAGCACCTGTAGAGAGATCCATTAGCTATGCATAGCACCTGTAGAGAGATCCATTAGCTATGCATAGCACCTGTACAGAGATCCATTAGCTATGCATAGCACCTGTACAGAGATCCATTAGCTATGCATAGCACCTGTAGAGAGATCCATTAGCTATGCATAGCACCTGTAGAGAGATCCATTAGCTATGCATAGCACCTGTACAGAGATCCATTAGCTATGCATAGCACATGTACAGAGATCCATTAGCTATGCATAGCACCTGTACAGAGATCCATTAGCTATGCATAGCACCTGTACAGAGATCCATTAGCTATGCATAGCACCTGTAGAGAGATCCATTAGCTATGCATAGCACCTGTAGAGAGATCCATTAGCTATGCATAGCACCTGTACAGAGATCCATTAGCTATGCATAGCACCTGTACAGAGATCCATTAGCTATGCATAGCACCTGTACAGAGATCCATTAGCTATGCATAGCACCTGTACAGAGATCCATTAGCTATGCATAGCACCTGTAGAGAGATCCATTAGCTATGCATAGCACCTGTAGAGAGATCCATTAGCTATGCATAGCACCTGTACAGAGATCCATTAGCTATGCATAGCACCTGTACAGAGATCCATTAGCTATGCATAGCACCTGTAGAGAGATCCATTAGCTATGCATAGCACCTGTAGAGAGATCCATTAGCTATGCATAGCACCTGTACAGAGATCCATTAGCTATGCATAGCACATGTACAGAGATCCATTAGCTATGCATAGCACCTGTACAGAGATCCATTAGCTATGCATAGCACCTGTACAGAGATCCATTAGCTATGCATAGCACCTGTAGAGAGATCCATTAGCTATGCATAGCACCTGTAGAGAGATCCATTAGCTATGCATAGCACCTGTACAGAGATCCATTAGCTATGCATAGCACCTGTACAGAGATCCATTAGCTATGCATAGCACCTGTACAGAGATCCATTAGCTATGCATAGCACCTGTACAGAGATCCATTAGCTATGCATAGCACCTGTACAGAGATCCATTAGCTATGCATAGCACCTGTAGAGAGATCCATTAGCTATGCATAGCACCTGTAGAGAGATCCATTAGCTATGCATAGCACCTGTACAGAGATCCATTAGCTATGCATAGCACCTGTAGAGAGATCCATTAGCTATGCATAGCACCTGTAGAGAGATCCATTAGCTATGCATAGCACCTGTAGAGAGATCCATTAGCTATGCATAGCACCTGTACAGAGATCCATTAGCTATGCATAGCACCTGTACAGAGATCCATTAGCTATGCATAGCACCTGTAGAGAGATCCATTAGCTATGCATAGCACCTGTAGAGAGATCCATTAGCTATGCATAGCACCTGTACAGAGATCCATTAGCTATGCATAGCACCTGTAGAGAGATCCATTAGCTATGCATAGCACCTGTAGAGAGATCCATTAGCTATGCATAGCACCTGTAGAGAGATCCATTAGCTATGCATAGCACCTGTAGAGAGATGTCATCTATACAATGTCCAGGGAACTTGAAATGTCCATTTATAGGCTTATCTCTATCGAGTCGGATATTCCCTAAATGTTCTGAAAACCTATCACCAATCTGCCTCTTTGTTTCTCCGACATACTACTTAACCAGAGCAGAATTATGGGTAACTTTTCAGGATTTAGTCGGAAATATGGCTTGTTGCATATGGCTTGTTGCCATTCATCGGAAAGCTCTCGGGGAGAGCTTTCCGATGAATGGCAACAAGCCATATTTCCGACTAAATCCTGAAAAGTTACCCATAATTCTGCTCTGGTTAAGGAGTCGATTACTTAGGGCATTACTGTAAACTATTACTTGAGAACTCGTGTTGTTATTGTTCATATTTCTGTAAAGTCCTTCAAATGACAGGCACAATACACTTGTGCTCCAAATTAACATGCATGCCCGTTTATTATTTTCTTAGGAAATTTCCCCCGTGCACAGTGCTTATTTGGGTCTGCACGTTTATTAATTTTGAGGCTCTTAAAATTTAAATCAGCACAAACTCAAGATTTCTATATGATTCTGATATCAAAATGATGAGCTTACTGATAACTTTATGCATGTACATATTGAAGAATATGGCATACCAAAACACCACATGATACATCTCTGTTGACTCCTATACTTGACCTGCTATAGATGTTTTGTTCAGAGTTCCCCCCTGCACTATTATTTGGGTCTGCACTTTTATTAAACTTTCAATGGAATTTCCCCCCTGCACTTTTATTAAACTTTCAGTGGAATTCCCCCCCTGCACTTTTATTAACTTTTTTTACCCTGTGCCAATGCATTCTCTTATATATGCGAGTCGACCATAGGTCGCCTCGCATATATAAGAGAATGCATTGGCCTAACAATTTTTTACAATTTAATTTTTTCTTGTATTTTTTAACAATTTTATAATTTCACCCATACAGAGCCCCAGACAAACATGAGCAGACGACACTCTTCTATATGCTTCTATATATGTGTGGGGCTCCCTGCAGGGTAATGGATGTTTTATTTAAACTCAGGCTTGGGGCAGTCATTGGTGCCCATTGAAGAGATTCCTTATCACTATATTAAAAGGATTTATTCGATCTAGAAACTACCAAACACAATCGGAAAGCCCTCCCTGTTGTGATTAAATGACCCAAGTCCCATTCCGACCGCATAATAAATAAGCCGAATAATTAAAAATAAATAATACCACCACCGATATTCAGAGACTTCTGTGACTAAATTACGGATTACATAGTTGTGGGCGAGCAAATTAAAAACACAGACTCGGAGCCGGAGTTTATTATGCCGACTACGATTACATAATTTTAGTAAGCCGATACTAAAATGCGGAATCGGTTTAAAATGCACGCGCGATGAATATATAGATTAGATAACTGCGATGAGTTATTTCACTAAATCAAGATAGTGTGGTTCACTTTGGAAATCATTGTCATACAGCAGACCATATATTTATATTAATAAAGTAATTATTAGCGCATATGCAGGCTTTTGGGGAATGGGTCCTGTATCCGCTAAGGGGAAAATGCATTTTATGTTTTCAATGTCGTGGAAACACTAGTGGACCAATATCGGTATGGCCAATAGAAGAATCAGAGAGTAGATTTGCTGATCGTTTTGCATCCATTTCTACCCAAGTTACTATGCTATCAACCGCAATAACTTTAAAACCTAGAAAATTTATTAGATAAAAATTAATTGCGAGGTCATAGATCACCGGTGGTGAAGGCCTTGCGTCATAGATCACCGGTGGTGAAGGCCTTGCGTGAGATCACCGGTGGTGAAGGCCTTGCGTAAGATCACCGGTGGTGAAGGCCTTGCGTGAGATCACCAGTGGTGAAGGCCTTGCTTGAGATCACCGGTGGTGAAGGCCTTGCATGAGATCACCAGTGGTGAAGGCCTTGCGTGAGATCACCGGTGGCGAAGGCCTTGCGTGAGATCACCGGTGGTGAAGGCCTTGCGTGAGATCACCGGTGGTGAAGGCCTTGCGTGAGATCACCGGTGGTGAAGGCCTTGCGTTGTTCCCAGTATAAGGACTAAACGACTCACTTTTCAAGACTCGGCAGATAGTTCGGATGCATAACGTGCGGGAATATAACACTCAGCAGATAGACGCATAGCAGGTTGGAAGCAATGAAGGAATATAATAAAGGCGCAATGTTTTAGTTCTAAATATCAAGCTAAATTATAATAAACATAGATACTAGTAAGATGCTTTGAAAAAACTGGAGTGATATATATATTTTACGACATGAAGATAGAATCAGTGGGTATGATTAAATTATCGGCGGTCATTTTTCGTAATCTAACCAGCAACGTAACCAGCGGACTCTAAAGCCTGTGCTCTAGCGATGTTGGGTTATGTTATGTTTAGCTGGACACTAGATAGATAGCATGGCTAGCAGAGTCTGTTGATAAAATCTGTCAAAATGACTCTCTGGTCCAGTTCTGTTTTCTGTGCAATATTAAGTTAACCCCTTTGTTGAAACAGGCTCATGACATTAGAGACTGACTTATTGTATGGATTTCTATATCCAATGACATGCTTTTTATGTTTACCCATACCATGTATGGTAAACATAGTGTCGTTGTCCGGATTGACCACTCGTCGTTCGTCCGTCCGTCCGTCTGTCCGTCCGTCCGTCCGTCTGTCCGTCCGTCTGTCCGTCCGTCTGTCCGTCCGTCTGTCCGTCCGTAGACACTTCACGTGTAATGCGATAACTCAAACATTTTCTATCCAATCAGAAGCAAATTTTGTATATGGGTATATCAGCCCAAAACACAGATCGAGTTCGAATTTGGGTTTGATCCGAGTTTTTGTTACAGAGTTATGGCCCTTTTTCGACTTAGAATTCACACATTCTGCCATAACTCAAACATTTTTTATCTGATTGGAACCAAATTTGGTATGTGAGTTTCACAGCCCAAAATACAGATCTAGTTCGAATATGGGTTTGATCCGATTTATTTTAAAGGAGTTATGACCATTTTTCAAACAAAAAAAAAATTGAAAAAAAAAATCTATTTAAAAAAAAAATTATTTTTAACTTTTATAATAACAATAAAAAAATGTCATTGACATTGTAATTTGCTTTTCATTTAGATATTGATGATTATGATACAAGTTGATAAAAAGATTTCCAATGTGTCCCTTTAATTTTTTAATTAATTCACCAATTGCGTTTGGACTACTTAGCTATTGATAAAGCTATATTATTTTCTGATGTTTCTTATGCCAATGTGCAAATAATCTGATAAAGAAGGCTATGGTATCTAATTTAAAATAAGATTCAACAATAAACATCACATGATATTAACAGTAGACTTGGACATCTGTGCTGCAGAGTTATATCTTCAGATGGTCTGATATCATTATAATTGTTATTGGTTTAATAGAGGTCAGTGTTCAACATAAACAATTCCTGTGATTTTTTGACAGCTGTGCTATATAATTGATATTAATGGGTCAGTGGTGAGGTTGCTTATCTGTATACTAGGACACATTATTATTGTAAACTTAAATTGGACTCTCTTAACCCAAGTATTCCATGTCCAGGTCACACCTACACATTTAACCCACGGACTTGCTGGCTGTGGTGGTTTAGCATTACAGATCCTGTACCAGTGCATTCTCTTATATAAATGCCAGTGACCCATAAATTCCAATAATTTGTGTTATGTACATTTGTCTATAATAGTACATAACAGTATACTCTATAATTCAACACCAAAACTCTCATTTATCCGATCATATTAAATTTTTATCGCCAAGGGATGGGTTAACATCTGCCGATCGTGATCGGCCTCTCGTTATAGACTTGTTTTATCTGTTTAACTGATCATTAGTTTGGGTAAGATTAACCCCATTCTATCCAATTTCATAACTCAAATATTTCCATTGATTATGTTTATAGTTCTTGGCATAGTTTATGATAACACACCCCTAACCTGCATAGTGAGGGTCATTTGGTTTATTTGCTTAAAAATATTAACATCCTCCACCAATCCTGTTGACACAATGTGTGTAACTAAATATTTTTCACACGATCACTATATACCGGTAAATAATTGCATCCATTTTAATATTAACCATAACTTTAATTATATTTCCGCTGTTTACATACATTATATCTTTCCAATGATCAGCTTAGAAGAAAATTAACCCACCCCATTCCACAGTCATACAGTATGCTATCCAATGTAATGAATTTAATATTTTCAATCTGACCAATCTCATATCCTACCTCTAGCTATCTGAAAATTCTGCATTAAAACATTTTATATCCAATCATTATCAATCATTTTATATCCAGGTCTATACATCCTTCACTTGAATAGTTGTTGAGGTATTGATTGTTTTTTTTTAATGGGAAATATTAACCCTGTTCTCCCATCTAAATGATCCCATGAATTTTTAATATGCAGCTAACACAAAACATAATACAAAAATAACAATAATAAAAAAAATATAATGTGTTATGTCTCACATTCCAATGTAATAAGCAAATAAATGGAGTTGCTATGATGTTTATCTACTTAATGTCTTAACTATTTTGTCTTTAACTGCTATGGTGCTTCTCTCTGACTATGGATTGAGCTTAATTATCTTTATCACTCTATAAGACATATCTGTGTTGGAGTGACCTAATAGGTTGAAATCGAATGCCACATCCGTGTTCCTATTGTGTTTATGTGAGCAAGGTGCCCAATAAATCTGATTCCACTTGTGACCTTAATAGTAAGGTGTGAATTGTTGAAACTTTTGCACTCATGAAAAGGTTGGTGTAAGGATTTATTAAAATAGCTAATCGGTATCGCCAAGGTATGGGTTAAACATCTGCCGATCATGATCGGCCTCTCGTAATACTGTAGCATGTTGGATTCCACAAATGGTCTATTAAGTTTCATTTGCCCTGATATTAATATTCCTTTAAATTCGTTAGTTAAACAGACAATGATCTTCCAACCCAGCCCTGGCCATAACAAAAAAATATTTAAGTACACTGGACCATTTCCCCTTTAACCACTTGAAAGCCTTCATACAATGCTATGGATTTTCTTTTCTCTTTTCAAAAAGGAGATATATTGGAATGGTCTAATATTCATTTGCCCTGTAGATGTCATAAACATCTTCAAATAGTAATTATAATAAGCACATGACACTGATGACAGGCAAATAAACAGCCCTATTGATTTTCCTTTCACTTAATTGCAGGGATATTCCAATAACAGACAGCTGTCTTCCACTGACATAAATAATGAATGGCTTGGAGTTGACTATGACAAAATAGTGGTCCTCGAGGAGGAATAGTCCACGAGCTGCAGGCAAGTGGACTATTCCTCCTCGAGGACCACTATTTTGTCATAGTCAACGAAAAGTCATTCATTATTTATTATATTATATCGAACATTGGTGCAAATTCTCACACAATATCTGTGTCTGATTTTGTCACATTTTTATTTACCTTGAATTTTGGAAATCGGTCTCAGATTTTACAATTTACCGCAATCTTTTGACGTTGGTAGGGGAGCATAACTATGTTATTAATTACATCTAACAACATCTCTTCATGATTCATGCATTTATTTATATATACGTCATTAGCAAAGATATTTTTACGAAATTGTAGAAGATAACTTACTTAACATCGATTAAAGCGGAAAAGAAATTATAAATAACATCCACTGGCATTACAAAATTAGGACTGGCCGATTGCCAACTAAACGGACAAACTATTAAATACGTTAGCTATACCTATGATCGGACATTTGTAAGATCAGTACAATTCACCAATAAATCTAATGATATACCGATATTGCAACAAGTATCGTACAAGGTATTGTTTAAGTTTGGCCATATCTTCAGGCGGCAACCCGATTTCGCGAAATGAATTTGTTACTATAAATAGAAAAAGAATAGTAGTCATGTAGGAATCCTACTGGGGTACTATCGTAAAATAGTATAGCAGTGTGCAGCCAATCAGAATGCGAGAAATTCATGTGAGATATAATATATATGAATATAATATATAAATAAATTATACTCGGATGTTTCCCTCCCTCCTGTACATCTACACACGGGCTTCAAAATATGGTACCGGACAAGTGCATTCTCTTATATAAATGCGAGTGACCCATAAATTCCAATAATTTGATTTATGTACATTTGTCTATAATAGTACATAACATTATACTCTATAATTCAACTTCAAAACTCTCATTTATGATTCCGATCATAGTAATTTACTATCGCCAAGGGATGGGTTAACATCTGCCAATTTCTGGAATTAATTCATCTGCCAATTTCTGGAATTAATTGGCACAGAAACAGCTCAGATCGACATGTGTACTTGTCCGCAAACAGCCTACTTTTCCGCCAGTGTATATTCGAAATTTCGAGTTGGCCATTTCGACTCGAATTCGAATCGAATTTTGACTTTCGAATCGAATCGAATATCGAATATTCGCAGGACCCTATGATAGATGTACTAGTATATTAACCGAGACTTTTTTTAATCACACCCCATTTGTGTTTAATTTGACTCCTATAGCACATAACGGTACGACACTATTTCAGTGGTATAAATTAGCTTCCGAAATGTGTACCATACAACGAAGAAGAAGCTAGAATGTCCAACTTGGATTCTTTCAGAAACATTTTGTATCGCACTACATTCCGCTCACTGAATTTCTGCATAAATTAATCTCATTTCACTCCAGTTTTATCGCTTCAAAGTACACTTCAGCCATCATTATTTGTTATATAATCTAACATTCTAGCAAATCCAGTTCATAAAAAGCACATTCAAACAGTTTTTAGCTCACCTGAGACGAAGTCTCTGGTGGAGTTACATGTATAGTCATCACTCGTCCGTCATCCATCCGTCCGTCCATCCGTCAACAATTCTTTAAACATCTCCGAATGGGTTCATATTTGGTGTGGATGTTCCCTAGGTGACTCTCATTCAGATTTGTTCAAATGAGGTCACTGGGTCAAATAGTTGCGAAGCCAGGGCCATAACTCTATCCCTCTATAGTAATTCTTAAAACGTCTTGTTCGCAAGAGCTATTGGGCCTAGTTAGCTTATATTTGATATGGAGGGTCCTTGGGTGACTCGGGTTCAGAATTGTTCAAATGGGGTCACTTGGTCATGTATAGGCAGAGCCAGGGACATAACTCTTTAAAAAATTTTGTTTAGATTGAACACCTTTCTCAATTTAAGGCGATAGCAATTTAATTGCTTGATTTACGAACCCGCCGAACACTTTTTGAGGAAAATCGCAAAAAAAAATAAAAAAATTCTTGATCTATTGCATTTCTAGTAATTCCCGACAGTTATCTTTTAGATATGTGATTTATTATGGCAATGTATTCTCAATTCGGCGCACGTTCAACGTTTTTTGTGTATCGTGTAGCGCAATTGGGGACATCTGCGGAGTCCGGTTCCTACTTTTTGAATAGTGTGAAGGGCGATTATCGCAATACGATAGGGGAATGTTCACTGTGTGCGTAACGTAACTATCACAAGTATAACATACTCTGGTAACAACTTGTCGCCAATTTCTTGCTTAAGAATTTTAAACATATCATCTTCGGCTTTTATTTTTATGAAAAAGGAATAATACATGGTGTGATAAATATATTTATGGCGACAAATAGAATCAAATTAGCCATTTTCCCATGAAACCTTGGGCAGGCAAGCTAGGTACAAAAATTGGTGATATCTGAGTACGAACGTCGGAGTGTTCCCCTGTCGTATTGCGATAATCGTCAACCAATAATTAACTACGGAAGTGAATTACTGAAATCGAAACTGAAACCGTGAAAGCATGTCTGCTGATCGAAAGACACCTGATACATGTGATACGTTATTAAAGGATGACATCATGTTTATTTGATTTATACATCATATCTAAATAATTTAAACTGGTCAATTAATGGGGGAATGGATTTATGTTAGTGGGAAATTTATTTAACTCAATAACTGGCTTCTGTAGTTCTGGATTTTCCATTCAAATTTGGCTCATGATCAACTGTTGTCAATCTAGTTGGGTAAACATCACTGTCACCTATGGGAAACCATTTAGTTCAGTGATTCCTCTAATGATGTTCCGATGCACGTATCTGTAGATATTACAGCGCAGGAACCAATTCTGGTTGTAGACGCACTGGCCCAGGTGCAGTCTGGAGTAAACTACATACCCACATATAAAAAATAGTGGGTCTGACGACCTTTCGTTCAGTTTTCATTTCCCAAACCCGGGATTCCTTGTAATTACCGCCAATCAAAACTTAGCTCCAAGAAATGTGTGCCCCAATAAAAAACTAGTAACATGTCACGTGCTCTCGGTGTGGAAATTCCGAAGGCGTGGCTAAATGTTGTTAAAATAGTCTCCATGACGTCATGTTATACCGGAAGAGAAATTCACAAATCGACAAATAAGGTAGATTGTTGACGAGCGGTCGAAAGTTTAAAATCAAGAATCACCGGAATTTGGATTGCAGGCAATTGTAATTAGGGTACAACTGGCCAATCTTTGGAGCTAATAATACGGCTGTGTAAGGTCGGGAGGGTTTCGGTGTGGTTGGTGGTAGAATTGTGTTGCTCTTCGCTCGTTTTGGCTGCGGTGGTACTACTGCCGGTGCTGGGAACTGATAGATCGTTTTGTTATGTCATTTAACTTTTTTTTAGTTCTGTAGTTGTTTTAGCAGATAGTCCCGACATTCATGTATTTTTGATTCGTGGCCGTTGATTTGTGTTATTTTTTGACAACATGGGCGACAAATCGCCTGGCCAATCTAAAAAATAATTCGGTCTGAGTCCAAGAGATCCACATAAATTGACATTTTTTATAATTTCAAGAATATCTGTCTTAGTTATTGTACATATTATTTTGGATCCCGGAAGCTAGCTGTTTCCCTTTATTGTCAGTAAAACAATTAACCGCCGAACGAAAAGTCACAAACCCTGCAACTATTAATTCCGATTCTTAGAATCGGCTTCACAGGGTTGAAGCGGCCATGACGGCACTGGCACGTGACCACGTTTACGCCTGTCAATCACAACTAATTTCAGATTTATATTTAGTGCTGTGTGACGTAATTTGGGGGAAGCCGACAACCGTTCAGAAATGAAAAGTTGATGGGAATGCAATAGACTCAGTATCAGTATGAATCTGAGTGTATGTTTACATAGACTGGCCCAGGTGCTACCACGGCCGAGTAACTTTATAAGCCTGTGGTGACCCCAGTAGCATTCTTTAACGTGCACACACCGAGGCGTGTACAGGGGTCAGCCATTAATGTCCGCGCCCGATCGGACAGCGTAGTACTGCACCCACGACAATATACCTGGACAAGTGTTGTAATGGGGGGAGTCGGGATTTTGCATTCAGAACTTTATTCAGTGAATTCGAATGAGACTTTTCAGCCTGATCGACAAACATGGTATCTGACCGAGTTCTGATTTTTGTCAGAATACCCTGATCAGGTTGCGAACTTGCGATCCCCGGTCCGCTAGCACGAGAGACCAGTAGCTACCTCTCGACTACTGACTTCCCATAAACGTTGTCTCCACGTTCCAAGCAAAATACATTGTCATTGAAGTCGAAAAAGTTAATAGGCGTACGGACAAAATGCACATTAAATAATATGAACAAAGCTGTGCCTTTGATTCCAAAATATCTTTGTTAGAAATTCCACCAATTCTGTAGGGTATTCTTATTTCATTTTGTTGTTCAATATAGTTTAAGATCACCTTCCCATGATTTCTTCTGGCTATCTGAGTAACTTATTGTTTGACACAACTATCAACAGCAATGTGACATTTTGTTTAATATTTAATATGCAGACTATATACACCCAGTATTGGAAGATAACCTAGGTAAAAACAGCACCTATAACATAATCACTCAAGATATCAAGGTAAATCACACATACAGTATTGCTCTAATTAATCGACTCCTTAACCACAGCAGAATTATGGGTGACTTTTCCAGATTAAGTCGGAAATATGGCTTGTTGCCATTCATCGGAAAGCTCTCCCCAAGAGCTTTCCGATGAATGCCAACAAGCCATATTTCCGACTAAATCCTGAAAAGTTACCCATAATTATGCTGTGGTTAAGGAGTCGATTAATTAGAGCATTACTGTACTTCCCTCTCATTTACTCCTCTGTAGATCCATCCATTACATACTCTCTCAGTCTGGAGCAGATGAGCAGTCAGTGGGGCTCATTGAGGGGCATTAATTTAGTTTTCTATCCCATCTCTCTCTCTCTGTTGTAGGATGGTACATGTACATGTATCTAAGATGGATATCAGTTTTATGGTCTGGATATAGTGCTAGTAACAGGTATGTACATGTATATAGCGTCTTTAAACATTCAACCCGAAGGCCAAAAAAAAATAAAAAAATAACTGTTTAGGGTTTCCCTACCTACCCTAGAAAAAGGTGCCTACCTAAAACTTTTTATTGGAATGTAGACATCTGTAGATAATTGTTTTTTGTTCAGTGGGAAGGGCATCGAAAGGTATCTTACCCATTTTCAAACCTCTCCTTTCGTTTAGATTGTTTTATTAGTCTGGTGCTCTGACTAATTCAAGATAACAATATTTAGAATTGAACCTTTCAATTAATCAGATTTGTGAAGCATTCTAGATTGAATTGTTAATGACCCAATGCAATTAAGAATAAGAATACTTGAAAAAAAAAAAATTCCCTACCTACATTGTACCTACCCTAATTACTTTAGACCATGTAACCCCTAAACACAGGTATGAATTTTTTTGGCCTGGATTTAGTGTAAGATAAGATAAGATAAGATACGTTTTATTGGTCTTTAAGACACATATTGGTGTAGGACAACCTACATGTATAGATAAAAAAAACAGGAATACATGGTATATATGTGATATACATGTAACAAGTGACAGATTAACACAGATTGTAAAGATATAGAAATTAGAATATCAAATTATATGAGTTAATACCGGACATTGGTCATCTACAGAAGGATGTGTTGTACCATGTGGTACATCATCATCACCGTAGATGACCAATGCCCAGCATGAGTATGGCGTTTATATAGGGTATGAGCCTGTAAAGGAGTGACAGGTGACCAAAAACCATCGGGAATAGCATAAGAAAACAGTCCTAAGACCATTTATTTCCATTATGGTGCCTGTCAGAATGAGGTCGCCAGAGGGTGAAGTTAGTGATGCTATCCCACATACATGTATCATCACCAAATTCACCCTCTGGGAACCTCATTTTGCATGGCCTCATCTGCTATGGGAGACATAGACTTAGCTTGAAGTTCACAAATGGTGAATATTGTGATGTACACCCATTGGGAACCTCGATTATGCAATGTGTCATCTGCCAATTTGGGGATATAGAGAACCGAAACTAAAAAAGAAATAGAATCTAAGTTTCTATAGAAATTTGATAATAAAGAAACTTGAGGCCTAAGTAGAATGAGGTCCCCAGAGGGTGAATTTAGTGATACTAGCCTGCTATAATCAGACTAGAAATCTGATTTCCTTCATTCCATTGGTTATTAGTCGAGTTTTTATCAATCAAGCGGGTGTGTGGGCATGTAGTAACGAACCTGTATAACATAGCCATTTATTAATGGATTCTGACAATTTTTGTCATGTGCAACAGAAAATCGGGTCCACCCCAACTTTCTAACCAGAGTTATGCCACTTATTTCTATTTATAGAAATTTGATGTCTGATAGAGCAATAACTTGAACAAACGTCCAATTTCATTCATATTTGGTATATGGATCTTTCACAACAATATCACGATCAAGTTCGAAAATCAGTTTTGTCTGATTTCTTTTACATGTACCTGAGTTATGGCCCGGTCCGAGTTATGGCCCTTAGTGTGTCTATTTTTTAGCAATTTTATGTTTGTTAGGCCAAAAAAAAAAAGTGTTTTGGTTCTCGGGCAATTTTTTTTTCAAATCAATGAGGGAGGGAGGGTTTTGTTTTTATTTTTTATTTTTTTCTGCGCATAGTAAGCATGGACAAAGATACCTTCCTCTGTCTAGTAATAACCAGAAAGGTAGAGGGAACTGTTATGCATATAAACTCATTTAGTCTTATATAAAAATGACATTGTACTACCAGTGTATGACTGGGATTACCTAACAATATATAATGCCCCTGACATTAACTACTGTTATTGTTGTCTAAAAACTGATAACTCCCCATTCTAATATGTGATCCTGAATTTAGTCCTGTGCCTTTCAATTGTATAAAGTTACAATTAGTGTAAGTTGTTCACAATGACTAATTGTAAGAAGAGCATGAGGATCAGCTAATCATTTTCTTAATTGTAGTCATCTACTTTATGTTGTAAGCCTGCAAGTCACTTTTTAACACATTACATGTTAGAGCTCAATGCACACTAATATTCAACACATATCTGCTATGGACATGTTGATTAAATCCCCAAAAAAAAATTTTTTTTTTTTTTTTTTTTCAATTTTTTTTTTTCGTAAGTTTTTTTGTCGTAACATCGGGCATTGCAATAAAAAGGCCTAATGCGGCCCTTTTTATTCAATGCGGCGGTGCCTGAGAACCAAAACCTTTTTTTTTTTTGGCCTTAGTGCGAAAACTTGAACAAACGTCAACTGATTACATTCATATTTGATATGTGGACCTTTCACAAAAGTGTCTCGATCGAGTTCGAAAACCAGGTTTGTCCCCCGTAAATGAAGATTGGCGGGGGATATAGAAATTGGCTCTGTCCGTCCGTGAGTTATTCGAGCCAATAAAAGGGGTTTATGGGTTTTGGACTTTGTTATATACAAGGTTTAGGGGCTATTTGGTTTTATGAGCTTAAGCCCTTAAGCTTTTAAGCCTTTGGGTCCCATGACATATTAAGTGTTGTTTGGGGTCTAACATACTAGACCCAATGAAAATCTGGACAAAGTCGATGTCCATACTATCCTTGTATACTGACAACCTCATTAATGACGTAAGCTCATGTTCCTAATCATATACAGTAATGCTCTAAGTAATCGACTTCTTAACCACAGCATAATTATGGGTAACTTTTCAGGATTTAGTCGGAAATATGGTATGTTGCCATTCATCGGAAAGCTCTCCCCGAGAGCTTTCCAATGAATGGCAACAAGCCATATTTCCGACTAAATCCTGAAAAGTTACCCATAATTCTGCTGTGGTTAAGGAGTCAATTACTTAGGGCATTACTGTATATTCACACATTTTATTTTTTGACTTTATAAGGTTCCCTGTTAAAACTTCAAAAAGTTCCATGGCTTTGTACTGGTGGAATATGATCTCTATGTGAGTAGCTAAGAGTAGAGATTCATGTCATGATCTACATAACACATAGATATTAAATTACTTATAACAGAATTTACCGAGATGTTTAATATTCTGTGGTATGCTAATATATATACATGTATATTCAAACTAGCTCTTAAACCTCTTTTGTTGGTGCAATTATTGAAAGCCCATTTATATGGATTGACCGACATATACTTGTGACCACGTAAACCATAAAGCACTTAACTATTCGGTTGGTTGTGAGTATATATTATACACTGGGGTGATGGAGGTATATTATATATTCGGGTGGTTGTGAGTATATATCATACACTGGGGTGATGGAGGTACATGTATACTACCCCGCTGGACAAAACAAGTGTCCATTGGCACCGTGTGTGTTTTTGCCGTTCAGCCGCGGTGTCAGAGTTTGTAACTACAGCTGAGCACCGCAGCCGAACAGCAAGTACACTGCGACCGAATAGCAAGTACACTGCAGCCGAATGGCAAGTACACCCTGGCTGAAAGGCAACTACACCGCGGCCGAGCGGCATGTACACCGTGGTTAGATTTCTGGTTTGTATCTTCCTTTTTATGTTTATCCATACCATAGTATGGTAAACATAGTGTCGTTGCCCGGATTGACCACTCGTCGTTAGTCCGTCCGTCCGTCTGTCTGTCTGTCTGTCTGTCTGTCTGTCTGTCTGTCTGTCTGTCTGTCTGTCTGTAGACACTTTACGCATGGTGCGATAACTCGAACATTTTATATCTGATCGGAACCAAATTTTGTATATGAATTTGTCAGCACCAAATACAGATCGAGTTCGAATATGGGTTCGATCCGAGTTTTTTTCACGGAGTTATGGCCCTTTTTCGACTTAGAATTCATGCATGCTACCATAACTCCAAAAATTTTTATCTGATCAGAATCAAATTTGGTATGCAAGTTTCTCGGACCAAAATACAGATCGAGTTCGAATATGGGTTTGATCCGATATTTTTCAATGGAGTTATGGCCCTTTTTCGACTTAGAATTCATGCATGCTGCCATAACTCAAATTTTTTTAAATCTGATCGGAACCAAATTTGGTATGCGAGTTTCTCAACTCAAAATACAGATCGAGTTTGAATATGGGTTATATCCAACATTTTATACCAGAGTTATGGCCCTTTTTCAACTAAGAATTGAACAGATAACCATAGCAGTCTACAATTAATTACCAGTGGTATCAGTTTAGCTCTGAGAGCAGTAAATCTGTATTATGGGAATTAGAGTTATTTTTTACTCCCATGTTTATGATGACACACTCCTCACCTGTATAGTTTTTGGTATCGATCGGTTGATCGGTTTAGAAATTATTAACACTTTGCATCCGCACATAGGCATGAGCTATCCGATGCTGTAACCAAATTATTTTTTGTCCGATTGTTTTCATATTTGATATGTAGGTTTATAATGACACACCCCTCACCTGTATAGTTTTTGGTATCGATCGGTTGATCGGTTTAGAAAATAATTAACCCTGCACACAAATGCTATCTGATCCATCTAAGTCAAACTGTTTTCTTCTGATATGCCTCATATTTCTTACCAAGGTTTTTCTTAGCACGTTCTTTATCTGTATGGTTTTTGGTATCGTTTAATTAACCCTTTTCAAACTTATTTTTACTTAGAACTCAAAACATTTTTCATCTGATCTACACCAAATTTGGTACATGTGGTCCTCACCCCGAAATACAGATCAAGTTCAAATTTGGGTTTGATCCGATATATTTTAACAGAGTTATGGCCCTTTATAATTCAAGTAATTTACTACCTATTGTATATATGCCCTGTGAGAATTTAAGACAAACAACTTTACACAGTAATCTGCTTTATTGGGATCAGAAAATGACACTGGATACTCTTTGCTAAACCACTGCTGCTCCCAGAGCTGTCAAATTTAAGTGATTGATGATACTTTACTCCAGTTTGTGTGCAATAGTAATTTAACCCAACCTGTTGAAACATGTTCATGGCATTAATACAAATAGTCCATGTGAAGGATGTTCTGGAGCATGGCTGTTTAGAGAATTGTTGTTTACAGAGACACTGTTGTCTTATCTTGAGAAAACAATTTATCCACACATTAGTTCCATCATATGATGTCATTGAAAATGATTAACACTCTCCACACATCATATGTTCATTCTCCTATTCTATGTCCAGGTTGATCGTGATCCACTTTTCACTTGCATGTATTTCAGGATTAAAATTAACCTATTCCATAGACACATAATATCTGATACGCAGATTTTAAATTATCTCTTTCGCCTTAGGCCAGGTTCACTAAGAATTTCTATTAATTATAAGCCACCTATTGCATTTGGGCTGCAGGATAATAATAATGGTTCTGGTATTCTTGAAGCTGACTTTTTGGTCAAATATTTTTCACCCAATCACTTTTATAATCTCATTCAGGTTGATTGTGATACATTCTTCATGCGTATAGATTTTGGTATTGATTGAATGGTTTTGAGAATATTAACCCAATATTTAATAATATTTCTGCTGTTACAGACATTGTATCTTTCCAATGATCAGCTTAGAATAAAATTAACCATAGGTACATGTATACTGTACGCGATCCAATGTTATGACTCTAATATTTTCAATTTGACCCTTCTCATATCTCTCCTTTAGTTATCTGATAATTCTGTATTAAAATATTTTATATCCAACCATTATCAATCATATTTAATATCAAGGTCTATACACCCCTCACTTATATAGATGTTCAGGTGTTTGTTGGTCTCTAATCTCAATCATCCCATAACTTTTACTATGCAGCTAACACAACAACATAATCTGTTATGACTCGGGTTCCATTGTAAGAATTAAATAAATAGAGTTATTATGATGTTAATATTGTAACAATTATATCTTTAACAGCTATGGTGCATCTGTCTGACTGTGTTTGGGTATAATTATCTTTATCAATCTATCACACATACATGTATCTCTGTTGGAGTGACCGAATAGGTTGAAATCGAATGTCATATCCATCTTCCTATTGTGTTTAAATGAGCAAGTTGCTCAATATGTCTGATTCCACTATGAAACTAATAAATAATAGTACGCTGTGAATTGTTGAAATTCTTGCACTCATAAAAAGATCGCTATCGCCAAGGTATGGGTTAAACATCTGCCGATCGTGATCGGCCTCTCGTTCAGTTTAATGAACGTACACCGCGGCAATGTTGCCATATTTCCAACTAAATCCTGAAAAATTAGCCATAATTCTGCTGTGGCATTACTGTACCGGGTATATCAAATCAAATCTAATCTCGAAGCTTTTCCAGCTATACCAAATATTTGTTATTTTATAACACAATTTCATGAAGGGGCCTTGTATGGTGTGAAGGGGCCTTGTATGGTGTGAAGGGGCCTTGTATGGTGTGAAGGGGCCTTGTAGGGTGTGAAGGGGCCTTGTATGGTAGGTACTTGCCCAAGTGACCCTCCCATGTTCTACCTCCCCCGTCGATTTGAAAACATTATTTTGATATCTCACATGGCAATTTGCAACAAGACAAATAGAACTGTTTACACTCTGATACATATAAGGTAAAATTATCAACCAATCAGGGGAGAGTAACCCATTGACTCCTTAAAGGACTCAAAAGGATTCCTCACGGTGGTGTTATGTGTAGGACACTGTTCGTCTGATGAGGTAAAATGATCAACCAATCAGGGAAGAAGTAACCATTAACTCCTTAAATGACAGTAATAAACCCAGTATTATTAATCCCATGGCTTGATCATGTGTTAACCCTGAGTAGTTATCCCCTATGGAGCCCCATACAGAGAGAACAATGCACTGATGTCTGTCATCTGCTTGGGTCCATCTGAGGCTCCATAAAGGAGTGTTATATAAAATAACCCATTCTTCACATTGTCGAGTAGTTATCCCTCAAATAATGTTCAGATAATTACAGTAATGCCCTAAGTAATCGACTTCTTAACCACAGCAGAATTATGGGTAACTTTTCAGGATTTAGTCCTTAATTCTGCTGTGGTTAAGGAGTCGATTATTTAGAGCATTAAAGTAGCTGTATGGGTGCCATTATTCAGTGTCAGAAGGGCCTAGGACACATTGCGACAGAGCCTTTATTCAGCGGCAGCCGCTTTGTGCGCACATTTTGGTCACTTAAACATTTTAATTTTGGCATTTTGGAGCTGAGCGAGTGTGGTTTACAACTTCCATATATGTTCCTAATCATATACAGTAATGCCCTAAGTAATCGACTTCTTAACCACAGCAGAATTATGGGTAACTTTTCAGGATTTAGTCAGAAATATGGTATGTTGCCATTCATCGGAAAGCTCTCACCAAGAGTAAGGAGTCGATTAATTAGAGCGTTACTGTAGATGTTATATATTAACCCTTCTTCTTTTACTTATAAATTCCTATAAACTCTCTCGCCGAGAGCTTACCGATGAATGGCAACAAGCCATATTTTCGACTAAATCCTGAAATTTGTGCGCACATTTTGGTCACTTAACCCTTTGGCGAGTAGAACGACGTATATGTCGTCTATCGGATGAGGAGTAGAACGACATATATGTTGTTTCAGGAAATGTTATTTTATGTAGACATAACTTCAATAAATCATATGATTTATAAATGATTTGTGTAGGACTTATTTTGATTAATATAATGTCCCGAATGTATAAGTGCAAATGATTATGATAACACATGTTAACAAAAAATGCACATAAATTAAAACGAATTATTGGACACTTTTGACCCAAACTTGTTAATAATTATTTTGCTATGAGTATGACGTTGACGTTAAATTTACTCATGACGTCATGTATATGACGTTATAGATACTCTCCAAAGGGTTAAACATTTTAATTTTGGCATTTTGGAGCTGAGCGAGTGTGGTTTACAACTTCCATATATGTTCCTAATCATATACAGTAATGGTGATTCCTAATTCAACTATCACAACATACGCACTCTTGTTGATGTTGATACTTTTCATCGAGTTCTGTTCCGAAATTAATTGGTTGCCACTGATTGCACATTAACCTGCGCCTTGCATGACTTCTCGTAATGACGTGTGCACATGTAGACTATTTCTGTAAGAAGTCAGCTGTTCGCATATATAAGAGAATGTATTGGCCTAACAAATTTTATATTGTTTTTTTTATAATTGTTAAAGAATGTAAGGAAAAATGCAAAAAATAATAAAAAATTGTTAAAGAATGTAAGAAAAATGAAAAAAATTGCTAATGTTTTTTAATGAATGGATGAAATAATTATAAAAAAATGATCAAAATACGCCCCCTGGTGGAATATTTATATAATACTGTGTATTCAAAATTATTTCTATGCATGAAATTACCATCCTCAATCTGTCTCAACCACATGGAAACAAATTTGAAATTTCCGGCTTGAGACCCCCCCCGAAGCCAAGGAAATAGTAATCTACAAGCGTTAATTGTATCTTTAATCCTTTCATCTTTAATGTGACATAATTCAGTCGTGAAATTATCATTTATAATCACTCGAGGTATCAAGGTAAATTATCATTTATAATCACTCGAGATATCAAGGTAAATTATCATTTATAATCACTCGAGATATCAAGGTAAATTATCATTTATAATCACTCGAGATATCAAGGTAAATTATCATTTATAATCACTCGAGATATCAAGGTAAATTATCATTTTAATCACTCGAGATATCAAGGTAAATTATCATTTATAATCACTCGAGATATCAAGGTAAATTATCATTTATAATCACTCGAGATATCAAGGTAAATTATCATTTATAATCACTCGAGATATCAAGGTAAATTATCATTTATAATCAATCGAGATATTAAAGTAAATTATCATTTATAATCACTCGAGATATCAAGGTAAATTATCATTTATAATCACTCGAGATATCAAGGTAAATTATCATTTATAATCACTCGAGATATCAAGGTAAATTATCATTTATAATCACTCGAGATATCAAGGTAAATTATCATTTATAATCACTCGAGATATCAAGGTAAATTATCGGTAAATTATCATTTATAATCACTCGAGATATCAAGGTAAATTATCATTTATAATCACTCGAGATATCAAGGTAAATTATCATTTATAATCACTCGAGAAATCAAGGTAAATTATCATTTATAATCACTCGAGAAAGCAAGGTAAATTATCATTTATAATCACTCGAGATATCAAGGTAAATTATCATTTATAATCACTCAAGGTAAATCAAGGTAAATTATTATTTATAATCACTCGAGATATCAAGGTAAATTATCATTTATAATCACTCAAGGTAAATCAAGGTAAATTATCATTTATAATTGTTGTACGGCTGGATTTAACGTAGATATAGTAACTCCAACACACAAATTAAAGGGTTAATAAAGTGTATTTAAAATAAAGGCATCAACATAATAATCATATCACAGCAGTCAGTATTAAAAACCATTAAAGATACTCCATAAAATGAAATCTGCATTTCATTATATATATCTAGAATTGGTAATCCAAAATACTACGTCTGACCATTTCGAAAACTAATTAGTGACTGCCCCCCCACAGACCGCGCTAATTTTCCCGCCAGTAACAGGTGAGTGCTAATCAGAGTGCAGGTGACACTATCGTTCATACTCTCACGCGCATACACACTGACACACATTTCAGTTAACCCACAAAAGGCTGAAATAACAAAGCAGGATGCGCGCAAGTATCATGATACATAAAAGATTATATACAACCGCGGTGTACTAAAACAGATAAAAACGGCACCTATAACATTCACCCCCTCCAGGTGAAGAATGGCTCCTGACATTCACTGAAATGTATGAACAATTCGGGTAGGCATTTCCATTTAGAATATCACCATCTTACAATAGTAAATGCTGACATAAACTGCAAGTCAAAATCTGCAACAGGTAGCTGCAAAAGTGGCAGCATGTATACTAGTACAGGTTGTTGCTGAAACTGTACAACCTGATATCAAATGAAAAACACATCACTGATGCCGGGTATCAGATCTGAAATATCTAATAATTACAGCTGGTAACATGTAGAGGAATCTGTAGTACAAGTTACAGTTTAACATGAGAGGCTGAAATAAAACCTACAAGTCATTTCTGCAATAGGTTCAGTCTCTGCAAAGTTAATACATGTATGCTCAAATTAAATTGATTTATCACTAAATCAAATATCTGACATGAAATACTAATGAAGGAATGTGGTTATATAATAGTGGAATAGTATATACTATCTCCAAAGTTGAAGATACCTGGATTTACAAAGGACATTTCTCATGAACTGGTACCTCAGTAGGTTTTGACCATTACTGGATATTCAGCTGAAATTCCCACCAAGCCCTCTTTCATACAGATAAGCATGTGTTTTAGAATCTCAAAATAGATTAATAAAATGAATAGCAATAAAACAATGATCACACAGGTGATCACACAGTTGGTGTTAGACAAATACAATTGTATCTGCAACTTGAGGACAGACCCAGGATCCAAGTCGATCTGGGGCTTTCTTATGCCTAACTGGTCTTTGATGTCTATACTGAAATTGATCATTTATAGGGGTTGAAGCAGAAGTTCCATCTGTAATGTTGTTAAGTGTGGACTGAGATGCTGGACTACTTTCAAAGTTACCTGGAATATGAGGACTTACATTATAAGGGTGTGTTTCAGAAGTATTACTATTTCTGTGACCTGAAATGTAAGAACGAGAATCCATAGGCGACATGTAAGTAGAAGAGTGAATAGGAGAAGACCTCTGAGAAATCTCAGGGATTCCAGAAGGAACAGATTGATGAGGATCCTTATGTATATGAGATTTGGATCTTAAAATAAGACCATTATCTGAATCACTATCTTCACTGCTGGAGCTTACTTCTACATCCTTCTGAAATTCCTTCTTCTTCTTCATCTGTCTAGCTTCTTTAGTCTCTTCAACCACATTGGAAGAAATATAATTAAATGGCAACAGCATATTTCTGTGCAGCATTCAAGACACACCCCTTCCAGATTCTTGTAAAACCTTATACACAGGAACATCTTCATTTGGAATGTTAATGATCTTGTATGGTTCTGCTTCCCATCTATCTGCTAACTTGTGTTTTCCTTTGATACCAACTTTTCTGACCAACACCCTGTCTCCAACTTCAAGCTTTGCATCTTTGGAACGAATCCTTCCATCATACTTCTGCTTCACATTCTCATTCCGCTTTTCCACTCTGTCAAAGGCTACATTATAAGCAAATTCCATTCTCTTCTTTAACTTCTTGACATAACTATCATGATTTCCAGCAACTTCTTCTTTATCCAACCAAAAAACAGCATCAATGAATAATCTTGGATGCCATCCGAACATGAGAAAGTGAGGTGAATATCCTGTTGCTTCACTTTTTGTAGCATTATAAGCCTGTACACGAGGTCCAACATAGCTCTTCCAATCAGCTTTTTTTTCTTCCTCCATTGTACCAAGCATCTTGATGAGGGTCTGGTTAAAACGCTCTGCTGATCCATTTCCCATTGGATGATAAGGGGTGGTTCTACTCTTCTTCATTCCCGCAAGTTTGCATAACTCCTTGATAACTTTGCTCTCAAAGTTTCTTCCTTGGTCACTGTGTAGACGTTCTGGGAAACTAGAAGCACACAAACTTCTCATATAGGGCCTTTGCAGTGGTGGACGCTGTCTGGTTTTTACATGGAATAGCCTGCGCATAGCGGGTAAAATGGTCAGTAATAACTAACACATTTTCAATCCCACCTTTTGACATCTTAAGACTGAGAAAATCAATACAGACTAATTCCATGGGTCTTGAAGTCTGTATTGGGACTAATTTTCCAGCTGCTTTCACTGGCTTCTTCCGACGAATACATCTGCCACAGTTCTCTACTCTCGCTTCATCATCACGAAACATACCTGGCCAGTAGAATCTTTGCTTGGCAAGCTACACTGTCTTATCTTTGCCCTGGTGACCTTGCAATGCTCGATCATGAAAACCATCAGGAACAATGAGCTGCATAACTGGCTCTTCATCATTATGTGATCTTCGGTAGAGAATACTGTGTTTAATACACAGACTGTTCCATTCTCTAAGATATGTCCGTAGAAGGGATGATTCATTCTTCATCTGTTTATCATCAGCCCGTTTACCAAGTTTCACAAAGTGAATAACTCTGGAAATAACCGAGTCGTGGTTCTGCTCACATTCCCAGTCAACGGAATCATGCGCATGATCCAACTCCTCCCCAGCCGAAGGAAGATCAGAACCAACAGCAACACTTTCCGCTAAAGGGAAGTTCACAGTTGCAGCCTGGCAAACGGCTTTAATGACATCTGTATATAATATGGGCTTCCTGGAGAGTCCATCAGCATCACCGTTGAGTCGTCCAGCTCTATATTGAATCTGAAAATTGTAATTGGCAAGATTGGCAACCCAACGATGACCAGTGGCATCCAACTTGGCAGTCGTTAGAACATATGTCGGAGGATTGTTATCTGTAACGACCTTGAAAGTATTTCCATACAAGTAGTCATGGAATTTGTCTGTGACAGCCCATTTCAGACACAGGAACTCCAATTTATGGGCTGGATAATTCTTCTCGCGGGGCTTTAAACCACGGCTTGCATATGCGATAACGCGCTCCACACCATACTGTAGCTGGTATAACACAGATCCCAATCCGTAACCACTGCTACCTGTATGAACTATAAATGGTAAATTGTAGTCAGCATATGCCAGGATTGGAGGCTGGGTTAATTTCTGTTTGATTTCGTCAAATGCTCTCTGGTGAATATCTGTCCAAACCCATGATGCCGGGGATTTTTTCTTTGTCTTCATCTTGGCCTCAGAGCAATGTCCCTCCAAAAGTTGGTTTAGCGGCTGTACAATGCTGGCATATCCCTTGACGAAGCGACGGTAGTATCCGCAAAATCCAAGCCATTGTCTCATCTGTTTAACATTACAGGGAACTGGCCAATCCTCCAATGCAGAAGTCTTATCTGGGTCCGTGGCTACACCGTTGGCACCAATGAGGTGTCCAAGATATGTCACTGATGTGCGGAATATTTCGCACTTATATGGCTTCAGCTTCAAATTATGCTGTGAAAGACGAGAAAATACTGCGTCTAGACGTTCTACGTGCGATGAAAATTATATATGGAAGAGTAGATCCATCAGCAATGGAAACTCTAAGACCAAGTTTGTTAATGGAGTGAATAACAGGTTTATTTGGCAGTGACTCATAGCAACTACGAGAAACTGTTGTAACCATAGATCCACTATCAATAAGAGCAGTGACCTTCTTTCCCTGGATGAATACATCAGTCTCATTAGATTGACATACTAATCTATCAATCAAGTTTTGGCCATTTGATTCACCGGCCTCTGGCTGACCAATGACAGAGGCGGTTAGGCTTTTGGCTGTGGCTTATAATTCTGTGATCCATCTTGATGACATTCTTGATGATTAAATTTGAAACCACGACCACGACCTGGACCTTGACCTGTATTTCCCAAAGTCCAACCACGCCCTCGTCCACGACCGAAACCCAAACCTCTCTGTGGTGTGTAGTTTCCATGTCCTCGTCCAAAACCAAAGTTAGACTGTGGTGGTGGATGGGAAACTGCTGTCTGATCGAGGCGCTGCAAAATCAAGTCGAGGTTCTGGTCGATATTAGTATCCAGTCGCTTCTCCAAATCATCAAGTTTCCTATCGAACTTCTTCTCCATCACATCAAACCTGTCTGGTGTTGTATCTGTCTGCGATGCATGTTGCTGGGCTTTATTCCTCAAAGAACCAGAAGTGGAGTGGACGCTAAGCTCTTTTTCCACTATACAAATTTCTCGCAGCAACATGTCGAAGTCTGATATACTGTCATATTTATGACGAGTCTGACTCTTCAACTACTCAGAATGTAGAGACGAGAAGAACTTATGCCGGAACAGGTCATTCTTGGCGTAGCGCACTAGCGCTCCATATTTCCACTATCGATTGCAGCTTCCAAAATAGATTCTAGTCTGCAACCAAAAGCAGTAACCGACTCACCTGGCTTCTGAGTAGAGTTAAAAAACTGTTGCATTAGCATACCATTTGATGAAACTTCATCAAAATGAGTATCAAGCTTTATAAAAGTTGTGAAACCTTGGCATGTTCCTCTAGAGGAATAATAACTTGACGGGCTATTCCCCGAAGGGATCTACGAATAGCCTGTAGAAGCCCACTATCTGAGATCTCAGGGTCGCTGGTCAAGCAACAGATCTCATATCTCCACTCACGATAAGTGACGTCACCTTTAAGCAGTGGATCGTCTCCTGAAAAACCAGATATCCTGGGTACATAAGTACTTACCTGCCTGAGAGAATAAGTATTGTTCCCAGAGGGAAGTTCATTACATGTGTTACCAGAAGTTGCTCCCTGCTTCTTGATTGAATCAAGAAGATTTTGCATGGGAGTTTTCGGTGTAGATGTGCTTGGAAAAACATTATACTTCCCTGAGGCTTTTAAAGCCTTATCATTTCCTCTTTAGACATTGAGGAAGTCATCATTTATAATGAACAAACTAATTATAAATATAATACTTGTTCTGGATTATAATAATCATATAAGGACTAAGGAGAATATAGAATATAGGTATAACTGAATTTTAGAAATTTACTAAAAATTTCCAAGTCATGCCTTTAGTAAGTAAATATTAACTAAATTTACTAATCACGGAGTAACTGAGACAAGTCAGCTGAAAAAAAGTCATATCAGCTAAACATGGAGAAAATGTAAAGTAATTTCAGACAAAGTTGGCTGCAGAAACTGAAATATTTCAAATTCTGACTAAGTCTGATACAAGTACACATGAGCGTAAACTGAAATAGAAATATTCTAAGTCCGACTACGGAGTAATTGCAATTGACTTAAACATCATCAAATAGCATGTCCAGAGTCGGCAATAAATATTGACAATATATACTGAAAATATTCTAAGTCGAAACTAGTCACCTAATTTCAATAATAAATGCGGACGACACAAAAAATTTTCAAAGTCCAAACAATATATGCTGAAAATATTCTATGTTGAAACAAGTTGCCTAATTCCGATGTATAACAACGTCGGACAAATCTGAAAAGTTGAAGTTGAAACAAGTTTCCTATACTGCGGCCACGGACAATAAATAATAAAAACAATTTAACGACAACTGAGTTATAAATAATAAGTGTGAGCACTATCGTCACCATTGAAATTAAATAGTTCTGAATGTTTTCAAAGACGCAAGCGCAGCTGAAATATAATACATGTAACTCAAAACACAATCATGCAATTCTCGAACAAACACACAAGTGCAAGAAAAAGTGCAGGGGTGAGAGCCTAATGCACAAAGATTTTCACACGCCTAGCGACTACTTACACCAAACACACTCACAAGTTTACTTACTGAAAATGGTTAAATGAAAACTGCTAACCTACATGGGAGAAAAGTGGAGCTCTGTGGTCCAGTGGTTAGCGCGTTGGACTTGTCTTCGCTGTCAACACAGCGAGGCGAGTTCGCGGCTGGCTGGTGGTCTGTTATGAGTTTCCACACAGCAGTGGCTTGGCCGACTTGAGCGATGTGCAATTGTTGGATTGTACACTGTTTGAATCTCGCGCCAAGTTGTGACCCTTGAGCAAGGTCGCTCGTACTGTGTCTGCTTTGCACCACCCATGCATTACAAGGGTACCTGATAATGAGCAGTGAAAGATCTTGTCAGTATGCTAGCCATATGGTATCCTCGCATACTCCCGGCTGTACCTCCCCCTGTCCCCGGGGAGCAGTAGATGGTTACTGAATGTTCAGGCTCATCAGGGTAATAATTGTAAAACTTTGAGCGCTTTGGGCCTCATGGGAAAGGCGCTTTACAAATGCTATACATTATTATAGCTAAACTGCATGAGACCCATGTTAGTTGGTGCGGAAAAAAAAGACGGCAAAAAAAATAGCAAAATCCAAATTGGCCCAAAAAATGTGGAAAATTTTGAATTTAAACCTATATACTATTACTAACGATAAGTTGGTCAGACGCACAGATCGCCTACCTGAATAACATCAACAATATAGTACATGTATATAAAAAATTCCATGAATGGAATTTAGCACCATATAACAAATCACCATACAAATATGAAATGTCTCTTTAAGACAGACAATGACATTCATAAAATGTCGACTGTCATATCACATCAATGGAATAACTATCATAAATACATTTGAATATAATTAGTCAAGATTATTTAGTGTCTATTTCATAGCACCTATAAACTAACAGAAATATTGTCACGAAAATGAAAGTCAACAGTTTCCAACGACGAACAAATCTCAATAAATCGACAAGCGACGGTATCCCAAAGTTTATAGATCGAAGTTCCACATTTTGACGGTCGCGAACGCGAATGGTAGGCCTACGCAGCAGTTTTAACGCGAAGCCGGCTATAATGAATACCTCATTCTGTCTCACCAATGCACTGATAGTATTATACACAGTTTTAAACTTGAATAAATAGTTGATTTTCAAGCGACACAAATTGTGTTGACATCTTTTTCGCTGATCACTTCAAATCAGGGAAACCCAATTTATTTATAGAAAATAAGAGGTGACGTCACTCGCCACCGGTGTCCAAGAAATAAGGTCCGGGCTTCTCAGTCAGTGGGAGGGGGGTGTATGAAAACTTTGCCCTACCTCAATGGTCTCTGATTCCCAATCTCTTAAACACATCGTTACCACGATTCCTTAGAATAACCCGAACATTCTGTGATCTTTAGTCTTTGTGCACAGAAACGAGTATCCGGAGAATCCCAAGTTCACACGTAGCTTGCAACTGTGTAGGTTACACGAACAGCGACACACAAGAGTCCAGATGGTCGATTCCTCCCGCAATGGTGTTAACCCTGTGGTGAGGGCACCATCTCGTTCTCTGGAATCGCCGCTGGATCACACTTTATTAGTCCCATATCGGGCGCCAAGTTTGTTGTACGACTGAATTTAACGTAGATATAGTAACTCCAACACACAAATTAAAGGGTTAATAAAGTGTATTTAAAATAAAGGCATCAACATAATAATCATATTACAGCAGTCAGTATTAAAAACCATTAAAGATACTCCATAAAATATACTCCATTATATATATCTAGAATTGGTAATCCAAAATACTACGTCTGACCATTTCGAAAACTAATTAGTGACTGCCCCCCCCCCCCCCCCCCCCCCCACAGACCGCGCTAATTTTCCCGCCAGTAACAGGTGAGTGCTAATCAGAGTGCAGGTGACACTATCGTTCATACTCTCACGCGCATACACACTGACACACATTTCAGTTAACCCACAAAAGGCTGAAATAACAAAGCAGGATGCGCGCAAGTATCATGATACATAAAAGATTATATACAACCGCGGTGTACTAAAACAGATAAAAACGGCACCTATAACATAATCACTCAAGATATCAAGGTAAATCACACATACTATAATGCCCTAAATAACCGACTCCTTAACCACAGCAGAATTATGGGTAGTTTTTCAGGATTCAGTCGGAAATATGGCTTGTTGCCATTCATTGGAAAGCTTTGATGGGTGGGTTCCTTGACTCGATTCAAATATTTTTTACCACCTGAAGCTGCCTGAAGCCAAAGAAATAGTAATTTAGGGGCGTTTAATTGGATTATGCATCTTTAACCTATTCGTGATGGGAGCTGCGCTGGTGCAGCATTAAAGATCCTGTGCCAGAGCATTCTCTTATATATGCTAGTCTCCCATAGGTTGCCTCACATATATAAGAGAATGCCCTGGCTTACAAGGTCAAGGTAAATATTTTTAGGCCAATAAATATATATATGCGAAACTCCCTTTGGGAGACTCACATATACAGGTATAAGATAATGCATTGGCATAAGGGTTTTCGCAAAATTTCAGGAAGCTCCAGTCATGGAAGGGTTAATAAGGGAGGTAACTCCAGTCATGGAAGGGTTGAAGGCACGGCTGGCCTTTGTGTTGAGTATTGCTCTTATAATAGTCACATCCGCCATGTCAAATCCAGTCGTAAGTCGGGATTTTTTTTACCCTGTGCCAATGCATTCTCTTATATATGCGAGTCGACCATAGGTCGCCTTGCATATATAAGAGAATGCATTGGCCTAACAATTTTTTTTAAATAAATGTTTCTTACAATTTTTAGGACATAAAATAAAAAACATCCATTACCCTGCAAGGAGCCCCACACATATTTAGAAGCATATATAAGAGTGTTGTCTGCTCATATTTGTCTGGGGATCTGTATGGGAGTTTGTTTGTACCGATATACATGTATCGGTGTTACAGGTTTAAATGGTAAAGAAAGTATGCATAGTTTCCTGTTTGCATACTAATAGTTTCCTGTATGCATACTAATAGTTTCCTGTTTGCATACTAATAGTTTCCTGTTTGCATACTAATAGTTTCCTGTTTGCATACTAATAGTTTCCTGTTTGCATACTAATAGTTTCCTGTTTGCATACTAATAGTTTCCTGTTTGCATACTAATAGTTTCCTGTTTGCATCCTGTATGCATACTAATAGTTTCCTGTTGCATCCTGTATGCATACTAATAGTTTCCTGTTTGCATACTAATAGTTTCCTGTTTGCATACTAATAGTTTCTCAAGTTACTTAAGTACAATATTAAAGATGGTCTATCTATTCTTAAGTACAATATTAAAGATCACTGTTGCTCATCTGTTCCCCGAAAATCATTCCTGTCCCGTTTATATTCCACTTCGAAGTTGATTTTTGTTTACGTTCTTATAATGGAAGCATGCACTACAGAGTGTCGTCTGCTCCAGTCTATGTGGGGCTCTATATGGGTTAGACACACTATTTGCAGGCTTGTAAACATTACCTGAAAAGGAGTTTTGCGACCAAGCCTTGAAATAGTGTGTCTAGCGGGCTAGCATCACCAACTTCACCCTCTGGGGACCTCATTCTGCTTACACCTCAGCAGAATGAGGTTCCCAGAGGGTGAATTTGGTATGCTAGCCTGCTATGCGGGGTAGCATCACTAAATTCACCCTCTGGGGACCTCATTCTGCAAATGACAGACACACTATTTCAAGGCTTGCCTGAAAAGGAGTTTTGCGACCTGAGTTCCATATTGTTCTAAGTGTATACATAAAACCCAATACACTTAGAACAACATGGACACTAAATTCACCCTCTGGGAACCTCATTCTGCAAATATGACAGTCGCACTATTTTCAGGCTTGCTGGTATCCATGGAAATCAGGTTGCAATTTGTTTGTTGTAAGTACTGTCGGGAACAGATTAACTAATAATAATTATCGAGAGTTTTATTAAGTGCACTGAATCCTTGGATCGATTGGGTGTGAAATACTGTTATTGTTGTTGTAAGTAATGTCGGGAACAGATTAACTGATAATAATTATCGAGAGTTTTATTGAGTGCACTTACATGTAATCCTTCGATCGATTAGGTGTGAAATACTGTTATTGTTGTTGTAAGTAATGTCGGGAACAGATTAGCTGATAATAATTATCGAGAGTTTTATTGAGTGCACTTACATGTAATCCTCGGATCGATTAGGTGTGAAATATTGTTGTTGTTGTTGTAAGTACATGTAATGTCAGTAACAGATTAACTGATAATAATTATCGAGGGTTTTATTGAGTGCACTTAATCCTCGGATCGATTAGGTGTGAAATACTGTTGTTGTTGTAAGTACGGTACTGTTGGGAACAGATTAACTGATAATAATTATCGAGGGTTTTATTGAGTGCACTTACATGTAATCCTCGGATCGATTAGGTGTGAAGTGTTGTTGTTGTTGTTGTAAGTAATGTCAGGAACAGATACACTAATAATAAATTTTATCATTTCAGGTAACAAATGAACAGAATTTTCAACAAGATATTCCTCAGCAGTCAATTAAACAGTGTTATTACCTCCCCTGATTTGAGCGATGATGACGATGAACTCCCTGATTTGGAGCCGACATTTAGAAAAGATCCACCTCCAGAAACCTCGTCTGCAAAAACATCATCCACCTTATCTAACAGCAAAAACAGGCATTCTCCTGGATTAGAGAATTATTTTCTGGAATGTGTAAATACTTTAGGAGCAGACGACTGCGACGCTGCTGTTGCTAGGAGTGATAGCAATGAAGCAGAGACGGACATTATCAAGCTTAGCGATAGTGAAGATGATGATGTTTTACAGCAGTGTCATAAGATTTTCTGTCGTCCGGTATACAGCAGTGTATCAGACATCAGTGATGTTGATTTACCTGTAATTAAGGCGTCACACAAGAAGTCACATCTACTTAATCAATTCACTTCTTATGGTGATTCGGCTCACGCTTTTGGAAAATATTCTAAAAATGACAATCTATCTTCTGCAAACAAGTTAAGCGTCCTTGACGGATCTGCTTCTCATCCCGATTTTTCAAATGCTGGTTTTGGAAATCATAATGATTCCAAACATTTAGATTTATCGTCAACTCTCCGTAAAGACTGTTCAGCTTCTGATCGTGCAATCGAAAAAGATGCCGAAAATGAAATTCTCGAAAAAGATGCTGAATATGAAATTATCGAAAAAGTTGCCGAAAATGAAATTATCGAAAAAGATGCCGAAAATGAAATTCTCTTGCCGCTGAAGGAGTTAAATCTCTGTGAGAAGTTAACTTCTCATTGTTCTGATGGCGATATTTCTGATGGCGATATTTCTGATGGTGTTTTTGAAATAAATTCAAAAAATGTGCCAATCTCGTCACCTCAGTCTGCTATTGATGCAGAGGCATCTTCGGATAGAGTGGCCAATGAGGCGTCTTCGAATGTTATTGACTTTGATAGAGTGGCGAATGAGGCGTCTTCGAATGTTATTGACTTTGATAGATTGATGAATGAGACGTCTTCGAATGTTATTGACTTTGATAGATTGATGAATGAGACGTCTTCGAATGTTATTGACTTTGATAGAGTGGCAAATGAGGCGTTTTCAAATTTTATTGACTTTGATAGATTGACCAATGATGGTGATGAGGCGGTAATATCGGGAAATAGCATAAGTCTATTCAGTAATACCGTGATCGCGGAAACTGATGATGATGTGACCGACTATGTGATGCCAACTGATGTCTCAATTAGGGAAAAGAGCAAAAAGAGGAAAAACCGAAGTGTGTCTCCTGTATTAAAGTTAATGAAGCTTGACAATGAAACAATTAAAAAGTGGACAGAGCGGACTATTCCAGAAGAGATTGATATAATTTCCTCACGGCAGCTATTTCTAGGCGGAAAATTACAAAAATCTCAAGCGAAAACTGCTACGGAAGAAGATGTGGACTCTTTTATAAATATTGTTGAATCCTCTATGGATCATGACGGATTAAGCGCGTGGAATATTCTACATGAAGTGAGAATCCCAGAGAGGGTCGTGAATAAAATATTCGAAGAACAATTTATCAATGCCGATAATTTGAAGGACGTTTCCCGAACTTATTGGCTGTGTTTGGAAATAGTTTCGAAATATCCCGCCATTGATTTTAAATGGGAATCTCTTCATAGCTATATGAGTAAGATTACATCTAACAGCCATGACTGTGATTCGCTGTTCCGTAAGAAGGGACTACTTTTTCTCGAGCTTCTGCATGAACAAGCATTCTCGGAATTGGTTCATAGTCAGATACATTCCCAGAGTGCTGTTCGTGAAACTCTCGCTTATAAACTTTTATCTGCCGATTTATCGTACGGCAACCTACGACAAATAGGATACTGGATGAGTCCACTCCTATCATGCTGTGTGGGCGAGGGACATGGTCAATCTATTCACGAGGGACATACCAATTCTATTCACGAGGGACATACCAATTCTATTCAGTCAGTAAATTTACTCTCAAACAACATTCCCGCGAGAATATTGACTCTTTTACAACGCCTTTTGCTCATAGGGCTAAATGTGAGCTCAAAATTAGCATCGTGTTCTTCACGACTTGCGGGCGATTTAGCAAAGATCTATATATATCTCTCTGAGCTCCCGCAAAAATCACTTTTCATCAAGAGTTGTTCATCGACATTACTTCAGTTCAGACTTCTACAGAACATTGTAGAGAATTATTGTGATAACGCCGAGGCATGCTGCGAGGACTTCCCAGTATCGCTTTCATCACTCGTTGAGAACTATTTCGACTGTTTTCCACCTGAGACGAATCCCAGTGGGACTATGTCGCCGCTCGGCGATGAACGGGATCGATTTACATCAAACAGCTGCGAGGAATTGGCGATGATTCTATATTATATCACCTATTCCTATCTCAAATGCACATTCAGTAAGTATGCTATAATATATGTGACCCGCCATATCAAATCCAGTCGTAAGTCGGGATTTTTTTACCCTGTGCCAATGCATTCTCTTATATATGCGAGTCGACCATAGGTCGCCTCGCATATATAAGAGAATGCATTGGCCTAACAATTATTTATCTTTTTTTTTTTAAATAAATGTTTCTTACAATTTTTAGGACATAAAATAAAAAACATCCATTACCCTGCAGGGAGCCCCACACATATATAGAAGCATATAGAAGAGTGTCGTCTGCTCATGTTTGTCTGGGGCTCTGTATAGGTGAAATTATAAAATTGTTAAAGAATACAAGAAAAAATTATTAAAATTGTAAAAAATTGTTAGGCCAATGCATTCTCTTATATATGCGAGGCGCACTATGGTCGACTCGCATATATAAGAGAATGCATTGGCACAGGGTAAAAAAAAATCACTACTTACGACTGGATTTGATATGGCGGGTCACATATCTATCTATATAAAAGAGTAGGATCTTTCTGTCTGTCCGAATGTCCATCTGTCTGTTTGGATTTTTCTCCCAGACCACTAGACCGATTTCAACCAAATTTGGTGTGGTGACTCAGGGTACTCTGACATCGATTCGAATCTCAAATATTCGCAAGTCCCCAAACTTAAGCCCAGTTCTGAATATTTATGGTAATATAAATGTGACAAAGTCAAGGAATCATAATTTTTTTTAATTGTGTTTTATTTTTGACAATTTTAAGTGGTTAATGTAAGGATCTTGCCATTTTGCAGTAAATTCGCATATAAATATAGAATACCGGTATGCAGCTAGTGTCGTCGCTTAAACTGTTAATGTCCAAGAGGGAGATTTGAGCATGTATTGGGCGAGGCTGTGCCGAGTCGAATAGATGCCAAATCCCTCGAGCGGAAATAAACAGTTTAAACAACAACATTAGCTACATATTTTATTTATCCATCGCACAAAACTTGCCTTTTGTGAAGTAAATCTGTTATTTTCCTCAGTTTTACTTTCGTTATTTTGATGACGCCCTTGCATTTATTAGGTCAAGCAAACTAATTAGCATTCATGACGTGCAAAAACCGGAGTGCAGCTTAGAGCGAAATAGTTCGTTGGGTTTGTTTTTCAGTTATTCTAGGCTGGCCTTGTACTATTTGTTTATAGATGTTTTAGAGCGAAAACACATTTACGAATTTTGTATCAATTGTGGTGAATTATGGCTTGGTTTCCATGGCTTGGTATCTGTGTGTGTTTGTGTGTATGTGTGAGTCGGGCTACAGGTCGGATCATTATGAAATTTGTCGTAGCTGCTGACATTGACATAATATTGACATGTTGATGGGAATGAGTCATTTTGGGGTCATACGGCCATAAAACGTGGCCTCTGGCAGCCATCTTGGATTTTACTCTTTGCATGACTAAATCCTTTGGCACAGGCTACAGGTCGTACCTTTGGTCGGATCATCATGAAATTTGTCTTGACTGTTGACATTGACAGCTAGATGGGAACGTGTCATTATGGGGCCATAAAACATGGCTGCTGACAGCCATCTTGGATTTTACTCTTTGCATGACTAAATCATTTGGCATGTACTTCAAATCGTACCTTTGGTCGGATCATTATGAAATTTGTATATGGCTTTTGACATTGACATGTAAATGTAGTTGGGAAATGAGTCATTTGGGGTCATTTGGCAAAAAAATATTACAGTCAGCGGCCATCTTGGATTTCAAAATTCAATACATTAGCACGGGGCTACAGGCCGAAGTGTTCGTCTGATCGATCATCATGGAATTTGTCATGGATGTCAATATTGACATGTAGAAGGGAACGAGTCAACCTGCAGACCACATGCCTCATTTTATCATCACTAAACTTCATATGGATCACCAGGGTGACCTCTAGATGGGAGCTATCAACGTTTTCTGAATTTCGTTGAAAAACATGGCTGCCAGTCTCCATCTTGGATTTTACTCTTTATACATCATTGCAACTTTTGCAATACATCTTTGCAAATTTTGCAAAGTATTCTTTGTCCAGAATCACCTAGTGATACAAGACTTACATGTAGTTTTATCAAACAATCACTGAATATCGGGTCATCTAATAATTCCTAAATTCAATTACTATTAAATATTAGGTATTTAAACATGCATATTATTTGTCAGTATTTATACCTGTTTTATGTTTACCCATACCATAGTATGGTAAACATAGTGTCGTTGCCCGGATTGACCACTCGTCGTTCGTCCGTCCGTCTGTCTGTCTGTCTGTCTGTCCGTCCGTCCGTCCGTCCGTCCGTCCGTCCGTCCGTCCGTCGAGCCGCTCTTAGTGGAGCGACAATGTGGGGTCTTCCTTGTGTCCATATAGACAATGTGGGGTTGTTTTAGCATGTGGGGTCGACCCCACATGCTGTTCGTGATTGCTGTATTTTTCAACGTACTGGGGTTGCAGGATCAATAAAAAAATAAACCCCATTACGTTTTTGTCCAAGCCCATGGACACTTTCAAAATGGTTTTCGATGGACAACACCGTAACTCGCGAATTTGAAGCACTATCGCTGATTATCGGATGAGAAGAGATTGCGCGAGACTTTACGAGATTTGCGCCGCCATTTTGTTCTGACGTCGGCCGCCATGACGCCACGATCTACATAGAAGGTAAGTCAAATGGGAATCTTAATTTGTGTAAATCCTAGCCATGAGTTAAAATACTATAATCATCTTCGCCATTTTCGCAATTATAACAATTCCAGAACATATCCCGATTTATATTTCGTTTTGGTGTTCAATTCCGAGAAGTTATAATGCCGTTTTGTCAAACTTCCGTCGTCTGAAGGAGTGAAGCACATTTTTCCTCCGTCTTTGTCAGATTTAGTGGCAGGGCCCCAAGTCGCAGCCGGTCATTATATATAATATATATGATTATTCTGTTTTTCATTCGATGTTTTTGATGAGCTGTTTAAAATTCGCATAGCCGTGGCGAAGTTCAAAAGTTGAGCACGCTGAGTTTGTCGAAATCACATGTCATTGTCAATTGTCAAGAATAATTAATGGATGCACCTCAGAATATTTTCGATAATGGCAAACAATTGACTTTAGAGATGTTTGAAAACAAGGTACCCAAGACTAAGACTAGTAAGAGTAACAATTTCATTTTTTGTTATCATTGAATGGTTAATTTAAGATAGGATGCGGGTGAAAAATGATCAATTCTCCGATAAATTTTCGATTTTGAGATGGGTAAGTTTTTCGTTTGTACAGGATCTAATTAATAAATTGTGATAATAAAAAAAAATTGTGTTTTTAATTCTGTTTTTAATTCTGTTTTAGCCCTTGTAATAACCCAACCAAAATTTATTTATTACAACTAGAACAGTGAAAAATGTATCTATCAGATGTCCCGTTTTTGTTACGTATGACATTGACAATTGATCAGAACAAGAAAGGATAAATCTGACTGGCTGATCGCATTAGTGACAAGGTGTGCGCATGCGCAGAGGTCACTTCCCGTAAAATATAAATTGACATTTCCGCTATTTCTTTCTGATATTTATGAGAAAATGGTTGCTATAAAAGCGAAAACATTGAGCAATTTAGTAAAACAGAGAAAATGTGTTAAACCTAGAGGTATGGTCGGTGGAAGGAAACCAAAATCGACGGGGTTTTAACGCAAATGAGCAGTGTGGAAGTGCGAACACAGTGTCAGTGACGTCTGCGATCGTGAGAAATTGGAAAATTCTGAGAATTGTAAACACGTATCCAAGGACGCTGAATCGTCAGCATCGGAGACGATGTTCGCATATTTCCGAAATAGCGAAGGTATGGACACTGTCATTGTTTATAATCATGATGGTGGTAGGTCTAGTGCAGTAGTGGTGATATTTAAAAGATTTTTTGTCTATTGGAAATAGTGAAAATAGGTGACAAGAAAATATTTAATCAAGTGTCACATCTCAAGAATTAAGAGTCAATAAGACTCATTGAGTCATTCTCATCACGTTTTGCCAAAGGTAAACTCTATAAGTATAACACCAATGGGTACATCAAAAATGAAACTATTGACCATAACAATAAATTTTGGTGATTTTGACGCAAGATGAGTGATGAGCACACATGGCTCGGTGTAAATTGTTATTCACAGTGAACTATTTTTAGTCGGGTGATGAACTCCCCTGCCCCCCCACCCGACCACGATATTTCCCGACTTTCAAACATGAGAATTTGAGCCGCCAACACCAATTTCGTGACTATAGCAGTTTTAACAGGTGCCACATAGTGACATACATGTAAATTGTGCATGAATCTATGACTTTTAAGAGACCCAAAACTTGGCAAAAGAGTCTGACTTTCAATGTAGCAGATGCCATTATTTCCCGGCGTTAACGCAGATCCAGTTTCGAGTGTTAGAACCACATAAAAAAAATAACGTGGCACTAACCACTTCCGTTTGTTCTTTGACATAGTGAGAACAATTAATAATTTGATCATAAGACCCCATAAGCTTGTGGGTAAACAACCCAACATGACCTTTACAATATGTCTGTGATCTTGCATGTTAGGTTTACAGCCATGTGACGTATGGTGAGTCGTTGTGTTACTAGTACTCGTCCATGGCTCAGGGGGTTCTCATGTGTGTCACATGAATATAATGGACAGGTCAAGGTCCTATGAAAATAGGGAGAACAAACTATAATCAAACGACCCCACAAGGCTGTGGGCAAACAACCCCACTTGACATCCACAATATGTCCATGATCTTCCAGGTTTCGGTTGCAGTCTCATGACATAAGGTGGGTCATTGTTGTGTCGCTTGTTCATGGCTCGGCGTGTGCTCGTGTATGCCATTCAACTATAAAGGACAGTCCAAGGTCATGTGAAAAAATGGACAATTTATAATTTAACGCAAATCGACCTGACAAGGCTTTCAGGCTAACAATCCCTCATGAATTCTCGATTTGACACATTGAGGGGTTCCTGTCTCATCTCCATAACAAATAGAATGATTCGAAAGTCAACTTTAATTATCCCACATTGCTTTGAGCTAACAACCCCACAGTGATTTGGGCTAACAACCCCACATGTACTGCACAGTTTGTCCATGATGTTGCACGTTGTGGGGTTGCTGTCTCATTACTGTACAAGTCATTATTGGGTCGCTTTTCCTTGGCTTTGTAGGGTACGAAAGTATGTCATTCTATAGGGTACAGGACATGGTCCTGTTGCATACAATTCCAAGTCACCCCAAGGTCCTATGAGTATAGGGAGAACAAATTATAATCCAAACGACCCCACAGGGCTGTGGACAAACAACCCCACTTGACATCCACAATATGTCCATGATCTTGCAGGTTAAGGTTGCAGTCTCATGACATAAGGTGAGAAATAGCTGATTATTTTTCTCAGATTCTGCACATTTAATGATTTGTCAGTGTTCTGTTCATACAACAGTCCAGCCCTTACCGCGACATAAACGTATCTTGATACCACCACGTGTAGTACTAGTAGTTGTCACTTTAGTACTCTCGAGCTCCAAATAAAAGTGCATGCCCTGTGGCAAAACATCAACATAACTGTGGTTAAACAAACTATTTTTATAGTATGTCAAGTATAGGAATCAACATACTATGTGGTGTATTATTCAATATTTAAAGGGGTACTGTACCCAAGATGTTGTTGTTGGTTTCTATAATCCCCGAGTCGGAGAATAAGTTAACAACTTTTCCATTTTTTGAAAGTCTGTTGAGTACGAAGTATTGTTACGGATGGCAAATTTAACGGAATGCAAAAATACAAATTGTCGTTGTCGAGTAATTTTTGTAAAGTTTTCAACCAAATGAATCAAATAAACATTATATTATATGCTTAGTAGTCCCATATACTCATTTAAGTTAGTGTACCGTCACTAGTCAATGAGTGGCTTGGGTTTTCTCCCCGTATAAGCATAATGTTTCAAACGATCGTGTGTGCAATTGTTTTCCTAATCCAGTATCCCTCAATTATAATTTGATTACGTTTTGTACACGGAAATTCGAATTTTAAGAGACGCCATTTTATGGCTGGAGCCATAAAATCAATTTATATTAAATTATTAACTTTTAAATTATTAAATTTTAAGATAGCCTATTAACCTGAGCGTTTACAGAATACATCTTCGACTCAAATTACTTATATTTCTATATAGTATCGATAATAGATCGTTGTTATCACCGGGAATTTATTGAAAATGGCGTACAGTACCCCTTTAAATATTCACATGTATGCCATATACATGAATATGTACATGTATAAAGCTATAAGCTCACCATATTGATATATAAATCTTGAGTTTGTGCTGATTTAAATTTTCATAGCCTCAAAATTAATAAACGTGCAGACCCAAATATTAAAGCACTGTGCAGGGGGGGGGGGGGGGATTTCCAAGAAAATAATAAACGTGCATGCATGTTTATTTGGAGCCCAAGAGTATGACATAATATTTACCAGTGAAAATCATCACTCTAGCACAGATTGACATCAACTCACTCTGACTGAATCTATGATTTCTTTAAAAACTGATGTATATCTATACATGTATTTCACATTTAATGTTTTCTGTTTCTAGGAGAAGTCTGAAAGACTGATGCAGTACCGAAGGTCTTTGGTGACACGTTCACACGTTATGCATTAAATGAAGAAAAAACTTCAGCAACATACAATGATACTGATAATGACACACTGCAAGACATCGAGGAATCCAATGAAGGTAATGGTCTGCTATAAATTTGCAATACATTTCCCTGGCTGGTTGGTTGGATTTATTTGGGAAACAAATTGGAAACAAGTGATTTTTTTTATTTGGCCTAAAGATATAAATGATGTTTTAACACTGAAACTTATTTTTGAAAAACAAACAAACATATTTACAGTGTACACTACCGGTATATAAAACACATTTCCACGCCAAACAGCTAGATATGTACATACATTTTTTTTATTAAGACGTTCTTTGTTAACATTACCCCGCATACGCTTATATCTATTAATTTGATGTATACATGTATATAAAGTGACTTATAGATCCTATGGGCTAGGTGTTATAACTTTATGTTATGTAACATAATTTGTATAATTGCAAATTACACATGCCACTATAGTAATAAAATTATTCTATTCTATTCTAAAACAAGAATAGTCATTGACTCATGCGGCGACATGTCATTAACAATCTTATATTCCCCGGATTCAATTCAATATCAATTTTAGGGTCGGTTGCAGACTTAAAACAATTAGTTTTATTTGACCTCATTGATAATTCATAGAAGAGCATATAATAAATATTTATGTCTTTGTATTTCAGGGTTGATTACTCCGACTTTGACGATGATCGAAGACATTGAGCCATATCTGTCGCACGAAATGAGTGTTGATTCTTCTTCTGACTATGTTTAAGTTCCAGTTCGTCCGTAACAGATGACTTTGTTCATTACAAAATGAAAAACAAAGAGTAAATTATGAAAACGTAAGATTTCCGACAGTGATAGTGATGAAAACTAAAAGTGTTTAACAGTTAGGTGTTCGTCAGTTGAACGTTCGCCAGTTCCAAACAGTGCAAGCGATGATGGTATGAGTGGGTTCTTTCCAGTGTTAACAGCAATGGATGTTAATTTAATGTTTTCGGACTGATCTGAATCCTCTGATGACAATTTCAGTGAAAGTGATGACGAATCGAATGATGTAATACGAGAACTTGAAAATCCTGGCATATATGTAAGAGACATCATCTGATATGAAACGACAAAATGAGGGAAGAAGAAAAAACAATAGTCCTCAAGGAATACAGGTATTACCTGGAAAGGAGATAGTTGAATCGTTGTGTTGAAGTATGAATTGCTAACATCGTTCTCACCTGGAATACTTAGTTTTGGGGACTAAAACACATGAGACTCGACATTTTATAGCTATATTAATATATTCCATTAAATAAATAAGTGTACATATACTCACCTAAGTTCCGTTAACTGAATTCAATTATTATTCTCTGCATTTATCTGCCAACACCATGACTGACATTTTTACTTCTCATTTCTCAAAATACTAATTTACTGAATATAATTATACTTGGGTACCGTACAGTAATTGTCAGAGTAAATATGAATGAGATTATAAGACCGAATATCATAATATTATAATACCTACACTCCATACAGCTGATTGTCCAAAATATGGCATGTTGCCATTTATAATTTTATATGACTTATGCAACAACTTTCCAACAAATCACATGTATTATATGTTACATCTTTATAATCCCAGTAGTTTTTGAGACTCAAAATACCATATGAGGTTATTTCTATGTTCCTGACTTGTGGGGTCAGTCAAAGTTTTTTTGCTGCCCTTCATTTATCTTAAGGCTTTATGAGGTTATTTCTATGTTCTTAACTTGTGGGGTTAAAGGCACGTGAGGCCTTAATTGTCGAAAATATTCATATTTGTTCCAAACACCGTAAACAGAAAAACATTAAAACGCATACAATTTCGTTCATATATACCATGACCATCGCGTAAACCGCATGTTTATATCATAAATACATACTATATTTTACCTAGGCAAGAGCCTGATTGGGTTACAGAGGACAGCACAATGCTACTGGCTAATCACACAAAAATGGCATAAACGCTCTTTATTAGTTCCATATCAGGAATTCACCAACAAAGAACGCTCTTTATGTTTACCATCATAATATAAACAAACACCAGAAAAGTAACTTTTTATGCTTTTGTTTACATAACAATGGTTAAACATATGAGAATAACATAATGTTTATGCGATATTTCTTATTTATATACGTACAAAGTCTGTCTACATTTTGATGTTCTTTCTGTTTGTGGCGGTTTTTGACGGGTGGAAATATTTTCACAGGATACCCACCGCCAAGGCCAACAGTACCTTTAACCCCAGAAAGCAGTCAAAGTTCATGTCATGCTTCATACCACTTAAAGGGGTACTGTACGCCATTTTCAATAAATTCCCGGTGATAACAACGATCTATTATCGATACTATATAGAAATATAAGTAATTTGAGTCGAAGATGTATTCTGTAAACGCTCAGGTTAATAGGCTATCTTAAAATTTAATAATTTAAAAGTTAATAATTTAATATAAATTGATTTTATGGCTCCAGCCATAAAATGGCGTCTCTTAAAATTCGAATTTCCGTGTACAAAACGTAATCAAATTATAATTGAGGGATACTGGATTAGGAAAACAATTGCACACACGATCGTTTGAAACATTATGCTTATACGGGGAGAAAATCCAAGCCACTCATTGACTAGTGACGGTACACTAACTTAAATGAGTATATGGGACTACTAAGCATATAATATAATGTTTATTTGATTCATTTGGTTGAAAACTTTACAAAAATTACTCGACAATTTGTATTTTTGCATTCCGGTAAATTTTCCATCCGTAACAATACTTCGTACTCAACACTCTTTCAAAAAATGGAAAAGTTGTTACCTTATTCTCCGACTCGGGGATTATAGAAACCAACAACAACATCTTGGGTACAGTACCCCTTTAAGATACATTATGACGTTCTTTATTATATTATTGACTTGAGGGGTTAACACCAGAAAGCAAACTCCATGTCCTGTTTTATTAGTAACTTAAGGTACCTTATTAGGTTATTTATATGTTCATCACTTGTGGGGTTAACCCCAGAAGGCAGTCAAAGTTCATGCCGTTCTTCATTATGTTTATACCGGTATATCTTATGGGGTTATTTCTATTTTCTTGTCTTGTGGGGTTAACCCAAGAACTCAAAGTTCATGGCATGCTTCATTAGTACGTTAAGGTACGTTATGGGGTTATTTCTATGTTAATCACTTGTGAGTTTAACCGCAGAAGGCAGTCAAAGTTCATGCCATGCTTCATTAGTGAATTACGGGAGAACAAATTATAATCAAAACGACCCCACAAGGCTGTGGACAAACAACCCCCACTTGACAACCCCACTTGACATCCACAATATGACATAGAGAATGATTCGAAAGTTAACTTTAAGTATCTTACAGTGCTTTGGGCTAACAACCCCACAGTGCTTTGGGCTAACAACCCCACAGTGCTTTGGACTAACAACCCCACAATGCTTTGGGCTAACAACCCCACATGTCATGTACTGTCTGTGATGTTGCACATTATTGGTTTGCCGTCTGATTACTGTACAAGTCATTATTGGGTCGCGTTTCCTTGGCTTTGTACTAGTAGGGTACTGGAGTATGTCATTATATAGGGGACAGGTCAATGTCCCGTGGCATACAATTACAACTCAAACGACCCCACAGTTCTGTGGGCAAATAACCCCACATGAAATCAAGGAATTCTCAGCGTGGTACAAACTAGGAAAACTTTTCCCAAAAAATGCAGTGAACCCCACCCCTTAGAATATTTGTACAAAAACCCCGCTTTGATGTTGGACAAAAACTTGCACAAGGTCGCCCTCAACTGTAGGGCCAATGTGGTCCCCACATGGTATAGTTGTACAAAAACAGGCAACCCCGCAATGATGTCGGACAAAAACTTGCACAAGGTAGGTCTCAACTGTAGAGCCGTCCGTCCGTCCGTCCGTCCGTCCGTCCGTCCGTCCGTCCGTCCGTCCGTCCGTCCCGCACTAACCAGAGAGTACTTGTGGGGTGCGATGAATTTAACATGCTTTTCTTCTAATTGTTTTATTTACAAACCATCTCCGTTATTTCGTTAATATAATATTTCTCAGAATATGTAATATATCTGAAATAAACATTTAGAAAAAAAAGATATTCAAAAAAGAGGATATATTAACGAAATAACGGAGATTGTTTAGAAACAGTTTATAACACCACAAATGATCAATTTCGTCCCCTATAATTTGAATTCTACACTAGGGTGGGTGGGCTTGGGGGAGGTTTGGGGCCGCTCTTTTAAAATACGCTCTTTAAAAAATCGTCTGTTGTGGGTTGCACCCCACAAATTACTCAAACAAAAGATCGCAACCCACAAGTATTATCTGACCAGTGCGGTCACCCCACAACTATACTCTGACCAGTCCGTCCGTCCGTCCGTCCGTCCGTCCGTCCCGTAGACACTTGCTTTCCGATTCAATTACTTGAATATTTTTTATCGGATCGTGTTAAAATTTTATGTGCATGTTTATGATAACACACTCCTCACCTGTATAGTTTTTGGTATCGATCAGTTGATCGGTTTAGAAATTATTAACACTTTGCATCCGCACATAGGCATGAGCCATCCGATGCTGTAACCAAAGTACTTTTTGTCCGATTGTTTTCATATTTGATATGTAGGTTTATAATGACACACCCCTCACCTGTATAGTTTTTGGTATCGATCGGTTGATCGGTTTGGAAAAAATTAACCCTGCACACAAAATGCTATCTGATGCATCTAAGTCAAACAATTTTCTTCTGATATGCCTCATATTTCTTACCTAGGTTTTTCTTAGCACGTTCTTTATCTGTATGGTTTTTGGTATCGTTTAGTTAACCCTTTCTGCTCTTGTTTTTAAATAGACTTAATCCAAGCTGTGTTAACTTAAATATTTTTCTTCTGATCAGCACCAAATTTGGTACATATGGTCCTCACCCCAAAATACAGATCAGGTTCAAATTTGAGTTTGATCTGGTATATTTTAACAGAGTTATGGCCATTTAAAATTCAAGTAGCTTATAATCTAATTAATGCCTGCAGGCAGTCAGCTTACCGCTATACTTAAAGTAATTGACCACCAATAACGTGGTGTCACCCCGTTAATATGGCGGTACTATACCATGGTATCCTCCAATACCGCGGTACTGATACCGCTTGTTAACGCGAACAAGTATGTGTGAGTAAATACCTCCCCTAAAAGAGTTCCATGAAAATCACCGCGGTATTCAACAAAATTAATGCGGTGCCCGCTAAAAGACCGTCTCGATACCGCTACCGTTTATTACCGGTATCACCGCGGTCATGACCGGGGTATCACCCCGTTTTTCTGGTCAATTACTTTGAGAATAGCGGTAGCAGAGGAGATCTTATTACACAGCCAGTGTCTTATTGGAAATGAGTTTCTCTTTAGCTTCACATTAGATAAATACCATGGCTCACAGAGTGTTTAGGGGTTCTCCTTAGCCAATGCTAGTTGGAGACAGACAAATAACACTAAGTGAACAAGAAAACCATAGTCAGAAATGGTAACGCCACCAAGATCGTATTATTAGCCATAAATATAAATAATAATACAATTATTCTATAAACTAGCTTCAAATTTTATGCGGGAAATTTGCGTACTTCCATATTTCAAGTTTTCCCCGTTTCTCGTGGCATACATTACTTTCATCAAACTGTCTTCTTTATTACACAAGCTGATAGGCCCGACTTCACCCCGGGCTGTTTCCCATCTGCTTTCCGGTGAAAGGTGCGATTTGACCTTCAATTGACTATTTCGAAAGTCAAGGTCAGGTCAGGGTCATGATTTGTCCAGTCCAAAACACCCCCAACCCGTAGAAAACTACCCATAGGTATCAAATTTCGTCGAAATCCGTCCGTTTTAACCCAACTTGACCTTTAATTAACAATTTTGAAGGTCAAGGTAAGGTCAGAGTCATGATTTGACCCGTCCAAAACACCCCCCCCCCCCCCCCCCCCCCCCCCCCCCCCCCCCCCCCCCCCGACAAAAGTACCCATAGGTATCAAATTTCGTCGAAATCTATCCGTTTTATCCGAGTTGACCTTTGATTGGCCATATTGAAGGTCAAGGTCAGGCCGAGGTCACGATTTGAACCCGTTCAAAACTCTCCTCGGACCAAAGTATCCCTAGGTATCAAATTTCGCCGAAATTTGTCCGTTTTACCCAAATTGACCTTGCATTGACAGTTTTAATGGTCAAGGTCAGGTCGGGGTCACGATTTGACCCGTTCAAAACACTTCCCGGACACAAATACCCATAACTATCAAATTACGTTGAACTCTATGGAAAGCCGAGGAGGACATGTTGGTTGCTAATTGCTAGATATACGACGCGGTATTTTGAAGGTGTTGCAAACTAGGAGATAGAAGTATTCTGCCTTTCAAATGGTGATGAATTATAGTAGTTTATTCAAATTTTATGGCATAAATTGTTATTAAAACCGTATATACTATAAAAAATTAATGACTCGAAAATTAAGTGGGCCTTTAAACAAAGTCACAATTGCATTTAGGCTCATCTCATACTCGTCCATTCAGCGATATTCTACTGCGCAGTTTGTTATAGCCTCCAGTATTTATTGAGCGTTATACCCCCAACTGTTATAATTCGCCTTTAGCAGGCGTACTCTTGCCTCAGATTATTGAGATATTAGGTCACACATAATCACATTAAATCGCATCGTAACATAGCAATTGTGTGGGCTCCTTGCGTGAATATGTAATGAGAAATAAGGTCATACGTAATGACATTAAACTCAAGAAAACCCTCGAAAACAAAACAAAATCACATTTAATGTTTTACGTTATTTCCTTCATAAAAAGAATCTTCGTGATAATGAACCCTCTCGTTACTTTAGAATATAGAATTAACCTTAAAATAAAAAAAATCTTTGGAACACAGAACCTTCGGAATAACGAACCTTCGGATTGGTGAACCTTCGGAATAGCGAACATTCAGAGAAATTTCGGAATAGTGGACCTTCGGGATAGTGAACCTTCGGAATAGAGACATGCCCCCCAATATTCATATTATATGCCCAGAGTTCAAAGGTATGGACCCATAAAATTCTAAACTTGGCCCTTAAAATATTGAACTCCAAATTGGAGCACACACAGAACACCCACTTAAGTCAACTGAACCTATGTCATGTCCCAATGCGGGAGGGTCCATATATACCACAACATTCATAGTATATGCCAAGAATTCAAAGGTATGGGCCCACGTAATGACATAAAATCTCAAGAAAACCAGCGAAAACAAAACAAAATCACATTTAATGTTCTAAGTTAAGTTATTTCCTCCTGTA